>JAPSES010000236.1:19013806-19035402 GCA_029822895.1 Maxillicosta whitleyi
CCCCCCCACACACACACACACACACACAAAATTCTAGATTGTGCATGAAAATAAGTATATGCAAACTGGAACCTTTACAGATCCAGCCCTGTATGTATTAGGATGCATGAAACGCAGAGGCTGAATTTCTCTATAGAGATAATTACGTGAGTTAATCTTTAACCTTTAAATTAAAATGTTTGCTGTTTATCTCCAGATATTCCACAAGGAAATCTAATCCAAGCAATACAACAATATTGATTATTTTAAATAGAGTTTGCC
This sequence comes from Maxillicosta whitleyi, assembly GCA_029822895.1. NCBI lineage: Eukaryota > Metazoa > Chordata > Actinopteri > Perciformes > Neosebastidae > Maxillicosta > Maxillicosta whitleyi. The sequence continues at coordinate 19,014,068 of JAPSES010000236.1, forward strand.
ATCGTTGGAAAAACAACAGCATTCAATGAGTTTTGCACAGATGCCTATACACACTTTTCAAAAAAATACATATATTTATTATATTTCTGCATGTTCATGTGTTACACTGAAGAACAATAGAAGTATTGTAAACTCTAACTCCTCCCTCTGAGTGTCAGGCACCCTATTTGACATAAACAGTCTCTGAAAAAATTATTAGACCATCAGAAATCATCAAAAACAATGGTTATGCATTTTAAGTCCTAACTCCTGTGTGTGTCATGTGACTAAAACAGACAGAAAAGAAAACATGGAATGAATAAAAGCACTGTTTTTTATCAGTACAATGGCATGATGTTGTAAGAACTGAAGTGATTTTGTTTTTTTAATCAAGAAAACATGGAAAATGGATCAGCTCTGAAATTAAACTATTATTTGTTGTTATCATTATATTTGTCTTAGGTTGTACGAGGCATTAAAAACAAGACATTGAAGAAAACAAAGGTGGTCTAATAATTTTTACTGATAACAGTTTATTTTTGTGCTTTCAATAGAATGGCACATTCTCACAGGAATATAAATCCCTTGAAAATCACTTGTACATTTCTAGTATATAAGTACATTGCATTGTTTACAGTTTACTTGTTTATTTATTTTTATTTTTCCTTCCTCTTGAGTTGCTTTCTCTCTGTACTTTAACTGTGTTGGAGCAACTGTAACGCACAAATTAAGTATATTATACAGTACTTCTGATTCTGATTATATGGGATTCAAATAATTAATGATAAATAAATCACATTCTAACCAAAGAATCAATTTGTATCATTCTCAAAACATGTGGCCTTGAGTGTAATATGTTTCATAATAAAAGCCTTGACAAGAGACGCTCTGTGCAGTGAAACACAAGAGGGCATTTCATTTAAAACTCTTATAGTACAGAAGAAATAGTGGATTTTCCAGCATAATTTCATTAACTTTTAAGCTAAATATAGGAAAAACACATTGGTTCCAGATACAGCATGTACTAAGTCAATACAGTCTGTGCCGAGTTTCAAGATTATGTTACATAATATATATGTTGACGACTTATTCTTCTCAAACAGACACATATCTCCACCAGTGGGGTTATATTTTCATCATTATCATCATCATCATCATCTCTATGTCTGTCAGTCTTTCTGCAAGATTATGCAAAAACCCACTGTACTCACTGATTTGCATGACACTTAATGGAATGGTGAGGAATGGGCCTGGAAGAAAATATTTGAATAAATATTTCATCGTGAAATGGGGCATTTGATTAAAATGACAAGCCTGTAGGGCATTAGTGAAGGTATGTACTCAAGTAAATGTTTCTCTAGTTATTAGTGGAACGGCTCCAAGTCTCATCTCTATAGGATTTCATTTCACTCGCTGTTTATAGCACTTTCAGATTCATATATGGTTTTGAAAAGTATTATGAATTTATTAAACTGTCATAACTCACACTGGCCGACTTATTTGTTGTTAAATAAGATGCTCCTCAGTTTTTATTACTGAAGGTGCGCCACATTTTTCTGTCCCTTTTTGGCAAATAGCATTCATGAATGCGCAATGAAGACTTGAGGTGGCTTGCCATGTTCACTGCAGCGTTCATTTTCTGTTGTTAAATACCTTGTTAGTGGCACATCCCGCTACTCTCCCCCTCCCTAGCATGATTCGAGGTAATTGTTTTTGGTATGCATCATTGAAATACTCCCAGAAAGCAATAAACTGCCAGAAAAACACAGCAGTAGCATGGCAGTGGGGACATCTCAGCCTATCTCTCTGTGTCAGATTTGTTGTTCTTTACAATTTGTGGGGTTGTTAAAGATTTTTTTTCTTTTTGTATGTATACGACTTCGTGATGAAATTTTAATGGGCGGGTTTTCTTTATGCTGCGACTGCATCCTCATTACCATTGGAAGAGGATGTGGTGAAACTTAGGAATCAATTTAGATTTGACTCCAGGCAGATCTGAATAGCATGAATAGATGTTACCACGTCTCATTTTTTGCAAGTTTGCAATTGTAGATTGAGGTCACCGGGGTGTTCCACTCATTACAAGTTTCTTCAACCCTGTCCAAAAAAAAAAAAACTTTTTATATCTCCTTCTGCAGGAGTTTGACCTGCTTTTCTATTATGAAGTTACGGAAGAGTCGGAGAGGATAAACACGCAAGAAAAATGATGCTAAACTCAATATCATTGGATGAAGCAGGTCCTGATAAAAATTAACACATCTCCATGGGTGGGACAAAGCAATTATACACTATAGATACCTTGTTGTTGTCAACTTAACCCACAAAGGCCTAAAACAATTTTTGTTGCCATTTCCATCCATCCATCCATTATCCGCCGCTTATCCAGGGTCAGGTCGCGGGGGCAGCTTCTAAGCAGGGAGTCCCAGACTTCCCTCTCCCCAGCCACTTCTTCCAGCTCATCCAGTGGGATCCCGAGGCGTTCCCAGGTCAGCCCAGAGACATAGTCTCTCCACCGTGTCCTGGGTCTCCTGCCGGTGGGACGTGCCCTGAACACCTCACCAGGGAGGTGTTCAAGAGGCATCCTGACCAGATGCCAAAGCCACCTCATCTGGCTCCTCTCAACGCGAAGGAGCAGCGGTTCTACTCTGAGCCCCTCCCGGATGACCGAGCTTCTCACCCTATCTCTAAGGGAGAGCCCAGACACCCTGCGGAGAAAGCTCATTTCGGCCGCTTGTATTCGTGATCTCATTCTTTCGGTCACTACCCAAAGCTCGTGACCATAGGTGAGGGTAGGAACGTAGATTGACCGGTAAACAGAGAGCTTCGCATTTTGGCTCAGCTCCCTTTTCGGCGCAGAGCCCGCATTACTGCTGACGCCGCACCGATCCACCTGTCGATCTCCCGCTCCATCCTTCCCTCATTTGTGAATGAGACCCCGAGATATTTAAACTCCTCCACTTGGGGCAGTATCTCCTCCCCACCCCAAATGACGACAAATTTTACAAAAACAAAAGCCATTTTCCCCCAAAAATTTCTAAACATTTAACTTTTTTTTTTTTTTTTTACTTATTTATCACCATTTATTCTAATATTATCCTTTGCAGTTAGCATTTTTCAGTGGAAATCAGGTATTTAAAGCTAGAATAAATTTGAAGGTTACTATCAAAACGGAGAAAACACAATTTTCCAACAAAACATAATATTAACTATAACTATAATATTAACTCAACATAAAAAAACAAGTGTCTACAACCACCATCTTTTATCAAATTACTTGGTTTTACCGGTGAATCAATGTTGTCAGCAGATGATGGTGTTTAAATGTTCACTAGGAGCTTCTGAACGTCCAAATGGATCACATCTGATGCCACTGAAAAGCTGGGAAACTGCATTTTAACTAAATTATTTAAGTACAGTGATAGGATTTGTGGTTCAGAAGTTATTAACATTTTAGATCAGCAGATGCTTTTGGCCAACGGCTGATGTTTATGTCTCAGGGTAAAAGCTGTTCTGCAAGAAGGTATGCAAATCTTACAAAAAAACAGTAAAACAGACCTGATATTTTTAATGTAAGACACAGTGCCTCTGGAGTCGCTCTTAAATAAGGAAAACAATCCTTATCTTGAAGTTTGCTTTACCTTTGAGATATCAGACAAAACCACATTGATTTTTTAGAAATTAGATTATATTTTGAGAGAAAACAAAACATACTCGGCCAAATGATCTTAATATTTTGAGGGGGAAGATGGATTTTTGCTGAAAGAAACTTTTTTTTTTCTTTCTTTAACTTGTTGTATTGCTGTGCGAGTCCTTCCAGTAGTGGTCAGAGCTCGAGTTAAGCTTGGTCCTGGGTGAATGTCTTTATTTTCTCTGTTTCTTGTTTATTTTTTCTGTTTCTGACAAAGAAAATGTACTATCACAGCAACTAAAAGCCATATATAAATCATAACAAGTAACACATAGACATTAAAAAAAATAAATAAAAAATCCTATTGTTACTCCTAAAAGTGGGGCAAAAACATCCCTTTAAAGAAGCCACTGTGCTCTGCTGTCAGATAATGATATTTCTGTCTGGTACAGGCTGTGAGGTGGTGTTCTCTGCTGGAGTGCTCAGGGTCACAGCTCTGTGGCTGCCGAGTACCGAGCAGCAGCTGCCTCCGCCTCGAGAGTCCCAGCAAAGCTAAAAGGACGCTGCAGAGCAGAGCCTGGTTCATGGCTAAATGGAGATGATTCCCTGGCCGTGCTAAGCCTCTTCACAAGCCTGCCTGGCCTGCAGGGTTTCCTTCCTGCCTCATATCTACAGATGGCATTTTAACTATACCCTCTGGGAAGCAGCGCAAAAACGACAAAACCAGAATGAAGCAATACAAGCAGAAGATCATATATATATAGAAACAAACCAACACTGATGTTTTCTGTTGGTTCAGTTTGATTATGGTGCGATAATAATCTTTTATTCACTAGCTGTTACTTTAATTTCGATTCTAATATTAATGATCACAACAAAATTAGGGAAACGCTAGTGAAGGAAAGATTGCAGGCTATAAGTACTATTGACAAAACAGCCAGAAATTACCTCTTCCAATTTTCTAATTGCCAACGATGGTGGTTTTCTATCACGGTCTGTCAGGCTGAAGGAATGTGCACGACAACACAGAGCGAAAGACTAAAAAGAGGCGATCCGAGTGGCTATAGTTGGGTTATGTGAAATTGAGTTGGATGGAAATATATGATTTATTGCCGTTTTCAATCAAACTGTCCTACAGTATGAGAATCAAGACACAAATGCAATTCAATCCAGAGGCACGCTGATGAATGTTATATAAGCAAGGCCGTATTTCTTTAGACTTGATTAGCTGTGATAAATTACGCTAAAATCCCCTTCATCGCTCTGTTTACTGGAACCGGGGCGTTACAGCAGAGTGGAGCTACATGACTGTGTGCTTATACAGTAACTTAATCCTCCAATATCAAAAGCCAGAACCAGTCTGGCATCAGGAAAGCATCGCCCGAGGACAGAATCTGTGTCTCGGGAGAAGTGTGTGGGCTTTGGATGAGAGCAAAAAAATTTGATTTTGATGAGATAAGATTGTGAATGCTTAAATAGAGTAGCTGTATCATCGCTTTCTTTCAATCACCCTCACTCTCACTTTTCCCTTTGAGTGAAACACTACATAATCAAACTGCCACTGATCGTTCTCCATCTTGTGAAGCGGAATATTAAACACTCGGGGTTCTCCAATATGTACCCAAGTGAATACCTTAAATCTCGTCCAGCTCATTTGTCTTGAGCGTCCAAAACTGATAAAAGTGACAAGTCTAGTCTCTATTCATGAGGATGAAGTAACTGAGATATTAATTTTTCCCAGAGCTGTGTGTGCACCAGGAGCTGAATTACCAAGAGAACACAATTATTCCTGTCATTTTTCATTTTTCTGACAAAATACACCATATAGTTTTTTTGTTTTTTTTTTGGCCTGATTTTCATGCATGCTACCTTGGAAAGAGATGGAATTTCTTGAGGTTACTAAGGTTTGGACCTCCACTTAGGGGGTCTTCTCAGTTCCATTTATATGCATATCCATCTCTATGTAGGGCACCACCTTTGCAGAGATTGTATCTTTGTTTTTGTTTGAGTGTGCTGCTGCCATACTAATGCTGTCTAACTGTCTTTTAAAGTTTGACAGAGGACGTTAAGTTGTATAGAGCCTTTCATCAGACCAACAGCTGGAGCCAACGCAACAACTTCAGCGTCTACCTGTGATTGGTAATGAAGAGTCTTAATGAAAGAAATCAGGCACAGCGTGAGCAGGGAGCTGTATATGTTCAGGGAAGGGTATTTTATTTTTATTTTTTTTGACTGATCTGTAATGATGCCTTTCTGATTGCCTAACGCAGAAACAGAATATGATGAGGATTTAGTTATTTTTATTTTTTTGAGAACTGTTGGCACCATCCACAAAATTCAAATGGCGTTGTAAAGCTAAAATCCTGGACTTTCCGACACTTTACGGCAGCAACGTGCAACCCTATTACAAATAAAAGAAGGAATTGTTTCATAGACATCTACAAAGCAAAAAAAGAAAATGCCTGGAAATAACAAAAAATATGAAGCCATAATATGGATACTTGAATGTTCAAGAGCAAAAAGGATGTTTAAGCAGATGTAAAATAATTGAAAGTTTATTTTAGCTATCTTAAAAAGTTTCATTGTGGACATTAACAGTGGTTTGTGATAAAAAAATATGTTAAAAAATAAATAAATTCCAGCCTGTTTTTTTCCCTTTTTTTTTTACTACAGGGTCCATTCAAGCGAAAGTAAACATCAACGTGAAAAACTTAACTTGCACACACCATTTATCAAATGGGACAGTCTTTAGCTAAACACACAGTGTATTAAGTCTGCTTAATTTTTATCCATTTGAATGCAACTACATATATATATATATATATATATATATATATATATGCTGGATATAAGTGCTGGCTCCAAAGTACCCCAAGCATAAAATAAAATATAATATAAAAATATATTATATAATATGTAAGGACATTTCTATTGCCGTTTTCTGTGCAAAGCTATAAGAACCTCATGTCATATTGGACCAACAACAACAACACTAATTAACATTATTTCACTTATTTAACATCAGGTACTGAAATTAAGTTTAATTATTCATATCTATACCAAAAGTGATATAGTCTCTTATCAGGTCCATTAAGTAGCAACAGATGTCTGGAAATGACATTTCAGGATCAAATTTGCTCAGGCTTTTAAAACGTACGGACAACAATCCAACCGCAGTGGATTTAATTATTTAATGTATTGATCCTTGTCAGAAGCCAATACTGACTCAAAGTGCATCATGAAAAGTTGTTAGCATTTTCAAGACAAGTTCAAATGTTTTTACATTATAATGGACGAGGGGAAGGATTCTTTTCCCCCTCGGGTTTCCCTGCCCCCAGCTGTAATGTCATTGCTGACTGTATTTATCTTCACGTTGAACAGTAATCTGTCTATGGTTCTGGCAGCCATTTATAGTGTTGTGCAAAAACAAAACAAACAAAAAAAAAAAAAACTGTTCTGCAAAGCGTTCATATGATTGGCTGAAAAGTACATCCTGCCCCCGCATGAGGTATGTCCTTTTGATTGGCTGAAATGAGGAAAACGTAGCGCTTGATTGGACCCTAAAACACACTCTTTTAAAAATGTATTATTTACATGCATGACAAATTATTGTTAATAATGATAATTAATGGCCAGATATTGAAAGTTAAATTCTACCTGAAAACAAAGCTACAAAAAATTTGCCAAAAAAAGCATTTCCTGACACTTTTATTACAAAGAAAACATGAAGACACCTAGGCAGCCTGTTATAATGGCAGTCATAAAAGAGTTCATTCATTAGCGTTTTAGCTCATGTAACTGGTGCTTTTGTGCATCACATCAGTATTCACCTCCAGATTTCACCAACATTTTCAGAGCTGCTATGCCATGTAGTGATGCTGAGATAATTGACAAAACAGATACAAGCGCATACACCTCAGCTGAAAGATGTGGAATAACCAGCTGTGAGCACATAAATTCGAACATGCCAAATCCACACGCTCAATCACATTTATGTCACGCACTGCTGTAAAAAAAAAAAAAAAATACAGATATCGTGTCATTTTTACCAAGAATGATACAAAAAAAAAACTTCCATGTGATGCATTGCTTTGCATTTTTAATCAATCTTATCCTTTATTAAAATAGGCATGTGCAAAGATACCCCCCGTAACCTCTGCTTCAAGGTTGAACTCTGGGTAGATTGGCAGGTTTTATAATGACTTCCCGCTGATCCCAAATGAATGCGGGAACTCCGAGAGAGCAAGAGGGATTTGTCATGCATGTAAATTTGCAAATGAGGTAATTCAAGTGGAACGCAATACCTCTGGTAAGAGACACATTAGACTGATGAAATAACCAAAGAAAAAGAGAAAATTCCCATATTGTTGGGTGTTGTTATATTCTGTAATATTTTATAAAGGTTTAATTAAATTTAGGGGACGTTAGGGTTGCGCTGCAATGTGATCAGCAGTGCATGAAGAGAAAGTAAAACTATTGTAGCTCAAAATGTACCTTGGTGTGTCCCCTCTAACAGCCTGCAGAGGTCCAGCCTGTTTGTTTTGCGCATCCTTGTTTATTCAGGTACTGTGGTCATGGCTCTGATCCATCCTCTGCCTCGTCCGTGGCATGTGCCAACCCACTCACATGGCAGCCAAGTCCACCCACTCTACTGCCCCCTTTATCCACCTGCCACTCGCTGTAGCTCATCAAAGAGAGAGAGAGAGACAGAGAGAAAAAAAAAAAAAAACAGCCTCATCTTATCCTGAATGACTGTCTTCCTAAATGAAAAGCCCCCAGTCTGGTGCGGGTTCATGCTCGTGCATCTTGTCCCAGTTTTCCTTCCGACTGATTGTTTGTGTGTCTCTCTAAAGTGATTGCTCCCAAGTACCTTGTTTCACTATTCCCCAGGTAATAGGAAATTTGGAAACAAACTGATGCTGTACTGACTCCCTGTTTGCCATCCAACAAAACGCCTCAGGGGTAAATAGGTCTTTTTTTTTTCTCTTTTGATGGAACCTTCTTTTCTTCTACTTCACAAAACTTCTTCCAAAGTGCTTCTCGTTTGGTTGTGATATTAGCCAGGCCTTTCAGTACGACATGAAAGAGCTTTAAAAAAAAAAAAAAAATGCCATATCAGACTGAACACGGATGCCTACAGGTATAATGACAAGTACACCTCCGCTGTTACCGCAAATAGAAGCAAATGTGATGATAATTGCAGCCAATTACCTTCCGGTTGCCCCCTGGTGTTTTGTAAAAGCCAAAGGAGGCAAATGACATGACTGCAATGTTATCCGTCTCAGTTACAGAGAGAGGTATTTGTATAAAACAAAGACAGTGTCAGAGAGAGCATATTATCTATGATGCAACACTGAAGATGTCTAAATCTGATATATTTCAAGAGGCAGTGAAAACTAGGTGAAAGGAAGGGCCATGTGAGAAATCTAACTAAATCTTATCTCAGCACGTGTGTATTTTGTTCCCTTAAACCATCCATTTATCACAGAAATATCACTGTCTTTTTGTGTGTCTTTAAATCCGAATCAGTGCACACTGCTGATGTCAGAATGTCAGAATGTAATTACAACAGTCAGCGTTTATCACAGGTGTCAGACAGGGTTGATGCGGCGTGTAACTAGATCGCAGCATTATACACAGTAACGCACAAACACAACCGCAAAACAATTTAAGGAGGTCCCACAAGGACGGCACCAGCTTCAATTGAGAGCCATAAAAGAACACTTGAGCAACAGAAACCCTTATTCCCAGGTTATTGATATAATTATGTCCGTGTGATAGCTTTCTGTTGGTGTCAGGAGGAAGTTAATATGTGGCACATTGCAGCAATCCTGCCGTCTAGTTGCCTGAAGTAGAAGAATATCATATAGTGGATATCAGGGCCGTTACATTCAATCATGGGGGTTTTGCGTAATATTGTTAACAAAAATCGTTAAAGTGCATTCTCTTGTTTTTGCCGGGAGTCATTCAGGTTGGTGTAATACTGATGAAAAGGTCAGGGAGCATCTTCTGTGCCTCATTTTCAATAAACTCAGTGGTAAAAAGGGTTTTCAGCATGGGCAGTGAAGCTGAGTGAAACAGCATTAAAGACTGCAGGATTCAGTCATTTCATCACCATAAATTTCCCCGCACTACTGTCTGCCTTGTCTGCCAGAACACATCCACTGTTCCAGAGAGAAAACAGACGGCTCAGATATTATGCACTTTTCTGTTCAGCATTATTAAGTAAAACACTCGCATGCATTTCCTTAGGCGTGAGTTTCTTTTAATCTCGCACAATTCAGGCATTATGTTTTTATGGGATAAAACCATAAATGTTTCAAAGCAGTAACTAATCCCTCATTCTCATGAATTAGTTAGCTCTATAGTTATTCTCAATGGCACGTTTTTTTTTTTTGGTTTTTTTTTGCCAACAGTGTGGGGTGTAGCTTACACTCCACGGTGCAGTTGTTGCCACAGGAGATTAGCTGATCACTAAGTAAAATCAGGTCTCCGTTACCGTGTAAAGAAAGTTACGGAATATTTTCATCACCAAGTATTTCAGTCAAAAAATCATGAATTTCATGACTGTACCCACTATGCAGCTTTGTTATTTGCTCCTCGTTGCTAACACCAACTGAAAGTATGAGCATCCCTTGCTCTAGAGTCTATGTGATTTTGACAGGGTTGCTGAGCAGCGAAACATAGGGCATCTCATTTGCAAACTGCCAGGTATGCAACTCTTTTTTTCTCTCTCTCTAGTAGATGCTATACGATATGCATGAGAGGGAAAATGATCCTTGTTAGCTTTAATAGTCTGGTTATTTGAATTTATGTTTGTGGTTTTCCCTATAGAAAAAAAAAAAAAAGCTGCTTCAAATAAAAAACATACTTAATGTGTGTAAAATGTTTTTTGTTCCGTCAGCAGGATGTATTAATTATCTCACATGCACAAACACACACAAGGCATGGTCTAATTACTGTTTATCTTCCTCTGTACTGTGTGTGTACGCATTGATCCTTCTACTACATGGGGTTGTTCTTCGTTTTTTTCTTGTTCTTCCATTCTCGTGCAGGAGCAGATTGACATTTTCTTCTGTACAATTGTTACTGGAACAAAATGGACCACCACCTGCTGCCAGCTGCTCCGGGACACAACATTTTGTTCCTCTTCATCGTGATGGAGAAAAGAAGGCCTGTGGCGCTGTCACTCAGCTCTCCCTTTTTTCTTTTCTGTCTGTGTTTGGATACACAGATGCTGCATGGAGATGAGAAGGCTTTTCAACAGCTGCGGCGCAGGCAGTAGCAGCTTTTTAGGGTCTCTGAAGACGGCCCGCTCTAAAAACACGGCACAGCAGGATTGTATGTGATACGTGATAGACCCATGTCAGCTATGTTTGATTAGATTTGATATTTTTAAGAGCACCCCCAGGGAATGACGGTGTATCAAAAACAAAACAAACTTTGGATCTATGCTTGAGCCCTTGTTATTTTGGAAGATGACTGTGATAACACCCAGCATGCACCTTGCTACTGCCATCTGCTCCCTCTCTGCTGCTTGCCTGAAAAGAGTTATGTTTACATAAAACAACCTGGCTCCTCTGCTAACCACTCCATGTTAATTTAACAGCGCATCATACACAGTCCAGAATAAAACACCGATTATATAATAGACAAGGAATAAAAGCAAGGAATGTTTTAAAATTCTACAGGTATCCTCACTAGATTGCAGCAAGGACACAGTGAGTCCTTTATTTTCAATCTTCTGATGTATTTCAGGGAGAAAAATGTATCGATCTAATGTTCCGGCTGAAAGTACATGTTCAGAACAATTAATCTCCCTAATTTAAAGCAAATATCTCCAAATGATTTTATGTTCTGACACATAAACACAACACCTTCTGTTCTTCTGTTCTTCAAAAGCGGAATTCCTGATCAGTTGGCTTTTGATGTTATGTAGGACAAAGTGAATTTATGAACAGTACAAACATTAATATTTTCAAAGAGCATTTTTTTTTTCATTTATTGCAGTGCAATGCAATACTGTGATGGTATATGTAAACCATAAAAAATTAATCATTCAATGAAAAAAAATTACGATGATTGGGGACTAGCCAACTGCAAAAAAATATATATATATATATATCTTATAACACAGCATATGTACATGAATGCTTGATTGGACCATTATGCACTGATGTTGTGTGACACAGTTTAAAGCCTCTGTCATCACTAAAATGGCTGATGTTAACAGTAAAATACTCAAAGTCCCGGTTCCCCGTGTTTGGATCAGCCCATTTTGTCAAAGGCCGACAGCAGACCTGCAGAGAAAGGTGCTTTATGTTCATTTCCTGAACAACTCAATCCGCTGATTAATTGCTCCACTCAGAGTAAAAGGCTGAGAAGTCAGTACAAGGCCGACAGAAATGTATCAAATCACATTAATGAGACTCCCTGCCAATTTGAAGTTGACACTGTCGTTTCATGTGAGAAAGTAAAAGAAAAGCGCCTATTCAAGATTTATGGCTCAGGAGGCAGACTGTAAATATGTTGTTTCTCTGCTCTTTGAAGCGTAGGTTAGACATATTTTCATATCTGAAACATGCAAATCACCACCAGTGGAATGCAGACTTAGATTCATTTGAATAATCTGACTGAATACAGAAATATCCTCCCTGTGAGATTAAAGAAGGAAATAGAAAAGAAAGTGAGGGTAATTTTTATTAGTCATATCTTGAAAATAAATATTTAAATAGATTCATCTCATAATAATCACAATGCATCTTTAGACAGGAGCACAGATATTACCAACAGGAAGTCATATTCAAAACATTTTGTGTTAAATTACTAGACTTCATCTGCATTTTTGCAAGGGCTCATGTGGAAAAACTGCAATAGCAAAACTTGGCTAAAAAGGACCACGGCAATGACAAATTGATCTGTTTTGTGTTTAGACTGCAATAGGTATAGAAAAAAATGTATTACATAAATGAGGTGTCGCAGCATGAAGACTGTGTGCGTCTGTCTGCTAACACATTTATCACAGTGTTCATTTTAAAAGCAGAAGGATCAGAGATGTCCATGAAAAAAGACAAAAGCCCAGCGCGAAAGGTTACTGCTGACATGTCATGCATAAATGATAAGGACGGTAACAAATGGCGGCAATAAACACGTCGACTCAATGGCTTGCTTCCTAAAATATAGCCTTTTTCATTAGTCGGCTGTGATCATTAGTAAAACAGTAATAAACTTCGGTAAACTCCTTCGTGTGATTGTAAGCATCAGAAAGGTCAGCTGGGAACAATTTCAATGAGGATTGTCTCATCAGAAAAAAAAATTACACAAATTTACAAAGAACCTCCCTGAAGAATTTTACAGTTCAATCCAAAAACGTCCCTGCTAGCAAACACAGTTTTTATTATACTCACAAAAATATTAGCTAGAGGGTTAATAAACACGTCCCAGATCATGCTGCGATCAATATATGACCCACATGATCTCACCGTCAGTGCTCTTGTGGTTTTTCGAAAACATCATTGTTCGTCATTGTGCTATCGTTAGTCTGTGCATCACCAGCCCTCTTTGTAAACACGCAGTTAACCAAACTGCTAGAGTCCAATCTGGCAAACTGGTGTCTGGGCCATCTGGTCAGAAGAGAAATTACTCCCACAGAAAGCTCATCTGCCGTTTCTCTGCCTCCTGGTTGTAGGAGAAGTTTCTGGTAAACACTTCACATTACATTGATGGGGGGGGCAAGAGGGAGCCTGAGTGGGGTACCAGTCAAGGGCAAATGGAGGAATGTGTTACTGTAGCGTTGCAGAGTCACTGAAACTGCACGGTAGTCACACCAGAGAGGTGATAAAAGTAAACGTGTTGTTGTTGCTGTCGCTGACAAAGTTGATTTGGCACTGCTCCAGTCTGGCAATATCCCCAAGGTCCAGCTCTGATAATAACTGAGTGGGGTCTGTGTTTGTTGTTAAAACCTTCTGTTTTTCCTGCTGCTCTTGGTGTTTCTCTACATCCTCTTGCTTCTGTGATCCTTTTACCTCTGTGTTTCCATTGCTGCTGCTGTGGCCCTCCTCCTCCTCCTCCTCCTCTTCCTCTGTGATGGAGCAGAGGCGGGTGGTACTACCCGGGTTGTCAGCAGGCGGTCTATAGTGGCACTGCCCGTTCAACAGCCTCCTCAGTGGCATCAGGGGCACTGCCTCCTCACCCAGCAGCTGCTGCTGGCAGTGCCGGAAATCACTCTGACGCTTCAGCCGTTTGAACTCGCTGAAGGCGGACGTGGCGTTCTGGTACAGACTATGGGCGATAGCCTGGGCCTTCTCCGACTTACTGACCAGAACGGCGTGACACCGAAGGACCACTGCCATGTTCTTGACCTGGTGCCTGTAGATCCAGGCCAGGATCTTGGGCCGACATGGGTCAGCAACACAGTAAGTGATTCTGTTAAGAGAGTAAAGATGGATGGGTTTCTTTTTCCCAGATTTGTCAGCACTCATCCGAATGCCTTGTGGCCCCACCGTTAACCTCATTTTGACACTCTGCTCCCCATAGTTGCTCCTTGCCCATATTTTGGCCACTGCCTCCTGCGTGCAACCGTCTCCCTTAGCTGTAATGGTAACAACACTTCCCAGGTAGCGCACATTGTAAACAGGATCCTCTTTGTTCAGTTCCACCTTTTGACGTTTGGTGTGGAAGATACTGCCCACCCAGTCGAAGGGGCAGTCAGGCAGCAAGTCAGGACAGGAGCGCAGTAGAGAGGAGAGGATGGAGTGGTAAGTCAGTCCAGTTCCCAAGCTCTTGGGTTTACTCTTGGCCTCATCTTCCACCAGAACAAACTTATTCCGTCTCCAGGGCAGCATTGTGCAGGAGGAGTTGGAGCGAGTCAGCCCCTCTGCCGCTACGTTTGCTCTTGTCAGTTTTGGAAAAGAGTAGGAAAGCCGGTGTGTGCAAGAGAGAAAAAGAGGCTGCTTCACGAAGCACAGAGAGAGACTGAGAGCTGCGAGGCTCAGCCAGTCTGTTCCACTGCTCGCTCCTCCTTCCTCTCCACCTCCTCTTTCTTTTCTGTTGTCTGCATCATGCAGCGCTGATCAGTGCAGGAGCCTTAGCCCAGCGCTCAGGCACCCTCAACCCCCTCCCTGCCTCGTTGTTTTGCTTCCAAATGGCTCCCTACCAGAGCATTATTTATCCGTCCAGCCTTGCACTGAGGTATCACTATATTTACGCCTCTTGTAAACCTTGTAAAACCAGAGGAAGAAGCTACTTTGCCTAGTCATTCCTTCTCAGGGGACTTATATGACCTCTTGTTAATTTTGGAACAAAAGTCACCACATTCCATGCAATGTAATTAATCCCACTTGTTTAGAATGGTAACTGAATGTGTACATCAATAGGAGGATCCTGTTGCCATATTATATGTGAGGATAAAAGATGGTTGGATCGTCTTAGAGTCCCTGACGCCTTAAAGTGATTGTTTTACTGACTGAACACAATGTTTCAGGCTGTGTACGATGAGTCAGAGCCACTTAAAATGAAAGCACAAACCCACAACGTAATGCGACAGTCAAACAGCTGTATGCTGGAAACCAATTTTGGAAAAATTACACAAATTGCTGGAAATGGATCCCCTAATTCACAAAGTCAGAGAGGTGAGAGTGAGAAGCTGAGAATATTGATGCACTTTGATTGATTTACAGGTGTTTTACTAGACAGTCTAACAAGAAAAAGCAACCATAAATCTGTAGTAGGCTGTTTAGAGACAGGTTTACAAGTATGATTAGTGCAAAACACACTAACAGTAGAACTTATAACTACAAGACATTGTTTTTGTTTTTTTTTAATATACACTGCATGTGAAACATTACAGTAAAGTGGACCACTTATTTAGGAGGTTTCCATTACTGATACCAGCAGAGTCAAGGATATGTACAACACAACACAGTAATTCAGACATGACTGTACAAAATGTTTTTATAAATGACAAACTCTTGTAAACATCCATCCTATATTGTAAATGTTTCATATGTGAATTGTGTGAGTACCCAACTTGTTATAAAAGGGGCAATTCTGTGGCAGTGAATCAAATTTGTATCATCCGTGTCTGTCAGACAGCCAGGAAGCACAGACTGAATTGTCATGTGTAGATTAACTTCTCCTCTGAGAAAATGACTCGGGTGAAAAAGAAGTTAGTTACTGTGGCAACATTGGAAAATAAATGTCGTTCTCTCGACCCCGGTGTGTGCTGTGAATGAAAGAAAATGGTGACAAGAAAAATAAATTGAACTGCTTTGGACGTAGTATTTCATGAGGAGACGGAATTTATTTCAATTATTAATGAGAAAGAATGAATATGAGTTCTGAACTTTTATGCATTCGCTCGTCTTATCTGCTTCCTCTCTTTAAGATGACATTTGGTGCAGGACTGAAACAAGCTTCATTATTAAGTCAGTGGATATGTAACCAAATTTAAGCTTAACAAGATATGCAAGACAATTTTTTTTGTTGAAATGATTGTGACTTTCATTCCTTTTAACCTATAAAGACCCAGTGCTACTTTTTTTTTGCATTTTCTAAATTAATTTCTCTCTCTATTTAACCTTTCTTCAATTATTTATCACCATTTATTATAATATTATCCTCTGTATTTTGTGTTTTTTCAGTGAAAATAATGTATTTTCCTGCGTTAATTTCACTGATCAGTTTAAAGTTGAGGGTTCTTATGTCAGAAACAGGGAAAACAGAGAAAATACTGACTTTTTCAATAAAATCTATCATTAACTGAAAATAAAGACAGTGTCTCCATCCACTGTCACTGATCAAATTCCATGGGTTTTACTCGTGAATCAATGTTATAGAAGATTATGTGTTTCCATGTTCACTATGGAGCCTCTGAACATTCTAATAACTCATATCTGATGATCAAAAAGAAATGAAAAACTGTATTTTAAACTAATTATTTGCATGTATCGATGCATTTAGTGGATCAACAGGTTTTGAATAAGTTATATCAGTAGATAATTTGGGTTGATGGTGAATGTTTGGGTCTTTATGAGTTAAAGTTGGATGTGTGATGAATAAGAAGTGGGATAATAATGATGATAATCCTGATCCAGGATGAGCTGATGTCTCCTGGAGTTCTCAAAGACAGTGTGATGGAGCAGCCTTATGCAAACATCTGTCGTTTCATAAATCACCTTTGGTATGTATGATAGCTCATCTCTAACCATAGAAGATTAACGCAGGCCCTGATATCCCAAATTGAAAAAATCCATCATGGTTTGGCCTTTACAGAAATGGATGTGTGTATTCAGTATTGACTTATCTGCCATCCGAGTTATCAGCCTGCATAAGGGCTCTGTTCAGTGGAATTACAAAACGTCTCCACTCTTTGCTCTGTTACATGTCCGGTCTTTTTATCTCCTCCTGGCAGAGTAGTCGTTGCCTGTCTCTGCTGTAAAGTCTTGTCAACTATAAATTGTGGATGCAGTGAAACCAGCTCGCTCCAGAGAAACGGCTGCATCCAATGGATTTTATTGGTAAAGGTAAAGAAATTCAAACTGGAGCTCAACTTTAGTGAACTTTGACAGTCACACAACTGTCAGCACAGACTCATAAGATTAATGAAACTAGTGTCGATTTTTTAGTATTATTATTATTATTAGTAACCCTTTTAATGCATCCATTATGAGAACATTAGTCACAATTTTTTTTCCCCAAGTGTTTTTATTATTCTTTAGGCCTGAAAAAAAAAAACAACGTGAGTAAAATTGATTTAATTTCTATTTTTCAAAGAGCCACTCAGCTGGACACCATGTGTTTAATATCAGAGTGTCTGAAAAGTGATATATAGAGTGAAAACTATGAAATAAAAACATTTTTAATGCGGCTTCTCTGTTTTTTGTCATTGTAACATACTCTTATGCTAGTTATTACTCTCTTAATGGAGATAAAATTTTAAAAAAAAAAACACTCAAATATGTCAGTGCAGATAAATGATATGAATGATATGATTGTCAGTGTATTATGGGATGCATAAGCATCCACTGCGTTGGCTAATATAGAACTAAAACAACAAATCCCATGAATATACAAGAGAACAGCTGTAGAATAAATGTGCACTGTAGTGACCAGTATGCACGAAAGGGTTAAGATACATATATGTTTGCAGACAGATGGAGTTTTATATGTTTTATTACTAGTCATACTGTGTGTTTTTCCCTGACAACACACATGTTTCATCTGTTTAAAGATCTACAGGAGGAGTTTACTATTATGGTAATTGCTGACTGTTCTTTGGAACTAATGTCAGTGAAAAGCATGTAGAAAATACACAACTGCATCATCATTAACTCTCCTTCAGAAGCGTGTGAAAGTATAAAAAAATAGTTCTGCAGATTTTAAAGGCACAAATGCTTTTCCACCTCCAGTGTCGACTCCTTATTTGTCCTCATTTCCTGTAAAACTAACTCTCCTCTCCTCCTCCTCCTGAAGTATTTCACATGCAGATCTGTTATCAGTTCACGCCAGCAACCCAGGGTGCAGAATGTTATCAGTAAAAAGCAATTCCTTTTACTAGAGTGACACCCTTTCCTCCACATCTTAAATTTTTTGTCCTTATCCCATGTTCTCTTACCTTGTTCCTGAAGACATCCTTTCATTCAGGCCAGTATATGGTACATATTTCTGTCTTGCAGAGTAGCCAAATTGAATCAGGCTCTCTCTTCATCACACTACACTTATCCAGTGCAGTGTAATCAATGAGAGGGGCATGGCAGAGACGGTCCCAGCTCTTAGCCGGCTGATTTATGGCTGTACGTGACGGCAGCAGTGAGGCAGCCCTGAACATGAGAAAGAACAAGTGAAAAGCAATAATGATAGAAAGGGAATCTGTGTTTCTCATACATCAGATTGCGACCATAATCAACATGCCTTCGCCTTCATGAAGAGAAGAAAAACGTGACATTGAGCAGAAAACAGTAGTATCAAACACTTTAATTTTCTTTGTTTACAAAAAAGCTATGCACGTGCCTCAAGGGATGTAAATCAATATTATCTCATTCTCATACTATCAATATAAGCTTGACTGGATACATAATGCTGTTCAAGTGAGTCATAGGTTAATGAACAGAGAGAGTGCAGGATATTAGATGCAGGAGTCTCATTTCATCCTTTAATCAGGAGAAAATACAGTCACAAGAGACCTCCAGGCTAACTCCCTCTCATTTACTCCTGTATTGTACCATGGGGAAAGTGCTGCATAGAGATAGGTGAAATATATCCGTTTCCATGTGAGGTCAAAGATAAATAAGAGCCAATTAGTGCATCATATACAGCTTAAGGTATTATGTGGTAAGTGCTGTTTTGAAGCCCAGCCACGGTCGAGTATAATGAGGCATGAAAACCATAATTATGTAAAAACCGAACCTTTTTCAGACGATAGTTAACAGGCAAAAAATTATACTTCGGCTTTTCTCCTAAAGTTTGCAAAGGGAAGGTGAGTTTGATCATTTGGCTGATGGCACTGGATCATTGCACATATTTTTCGCAAGTTTTAGAAGGTGTTACTAATAGTATAGATATATTTTAAATGTTCACATATTCCTGAGTTATAAACTCCTCCCTCTGAGTGTCAGACACTGTATTTGACATACAGTCGCAGAAAAAAAATATTAGACCATCAAAACTCATCAAAAACAATGGTTATGCAATCAAGTCCTAACTCCTGTGTGTATCATGTGACTAACATAGACAGAAAAGAAAAACATGGAATGTCTAAAAGCACTGTTTTTATCAGTACTATTTATCAAGAAAATATGGAAAATAGATAGATATCAGCTATTTCAACTCTTCTCATGTATTTTTGTTGTTATCATTATATTTGTCCGAACAAATGTAGCTTTAGTTGTACCAGGAATTAAAATGAACAAGAAATTGAAGAAAAACCACAGTGGTTTAATAATTTTTTTCCACAGTTGCAGATAGAGAGATAGACCGACAGACAGATAGACCAACAGACCGACAGACAGACAGACAGACAGATAGATAGATAGATAGATAGATAGATAGATCTAATCAGTGCTCTGTGTCTGATAGTATATAATCACATTGACTATATGGACGTACACAGGCGGATATATATATATAATGTGTGCCTAATGTGCACAGTTATAAAAAAAAAAAAACATCCCAACTGTCATTCTTTTGACAGTTCAACATCAAGAGGACACATATGATGTTCTTCTCACCTCTCGTGCTCCTCCCATAAAGCTGCTGTCTCCATCTGCTGCCCCTATTTCTGTCTGTCTGCGGTCCACGTGAACGTGTGGCGGTCGAACTGAACTCATTATGTGTCTGACAAAAGTAAAGCAGAAAGGAAGTGGATAGTCAATGTGGGTGAGTGGGGGTGGGGGGCAGTGGCTCCATGAAGTAGAGAAAACAAGGTGACTAATGTTGAATTGTAGCCCCGAGGACAATTCTGTTATTTCGTTGGGGTAGAAACCAAGGTTGCACCTTTTTCACTCAGTAGCCAGCGTCAGATTCTTGTAGGCTAATCATTCACATGTCAGGTTGAATATGTCAGAGCGATTTAGCCGCAGGAGTTTTCTGTGGCAGCTATTCATGGTACATTATAAGTTTTTGATGCAAAAGTTGTAATTCTGTTGGGTTCTTTGTAAACAGAACTCAGTAGCATGAAATATTCTGCAACTAGTGAATAAAAATAATACAAGGTACAGATTTTTTTAGGGGATTTATGCCCATAATTTAACCCATAAATATCCAGTGCTACTTTTGTGACTGATCTCAAATGAATGTGTCTGTAGTTAACTTTTTATAATCATTTTTTAATTAGCCCTTGTAATTTCCATTTTTTCAGTGAGAATCGTGTATTTTCCACATATTTAATTCACTAATCATCTGGATATTCATAAAAGTTCAGATTAAGCTTGAGGGTTATTATATCAGAAACAGAAAACAGAGGAAAACATGAATTTTTCTAGTATAATCTGCATTAAATTAACATAATTCAATCAAACTTCATGGATTTTACTGGTGAATCAATGCAGTATTACTGGGGTGTCAAACTCATTTTAGTTCAGGGACGACATAGAAATGGACCGGACCAGTAGAATAATATGAATGATAGGATAAGAACTTATAAATAATGTCGAATCCAAATTTTCTATATGTTTTGAGTGAAAATAGTCAAATTCCCTAATGAAAATGTGTACATCTCTGAACTGTACTTAACATGAACAAATAGTAACAGCCTGAAATTTTTTTAAAATAAGTGCAATTTTAACAATATAACACCTTCATTTATCATTTATACATCACAACTTACAGATCAAGGTGGATCGACAAATACATAAAACATTTAATAACAGGCAGAATATTGTTAAAATTCCACATACTTCTATTAAGACATTTCAAGTTGATCATATTTGTTCAGGTTTTTCACATTTTTTTTTATAAAACGATAGTCTATAAATGTCAACATTTTTGTGTAATTTTACTGTTTTGACACTACAACAAAGGGGGGAAATGCAGTTCTCATTATTTATAATTATTATGATAGTATATTACTGGTCTGACCACTTTAGATTGAACTGACCTAAAATGATTAATCATTATTGATTGTTAAAGAGCACCTTCCTCTAAAACCCACTTTTCTTTGAGTAGCTCTTTTTACAATGTGGTGGGTCACAACAAGCAGTATATGTACGCAGCACCCCAAGCCGTGAAATTC
>JAPSES010000236.1:19049140-19059608 GCA_029822895.1 Maxillicosta whitleyi
AATATTCCTTCTATCTACATTGTACTGGTATTTTCAGTAAAACCTCTCTCCACATTAATATCTCTTTTATTTACTCTGTCTACTCCATTTCACACTTATTAGTTGCAACTTCCTCTGGCTACGGGGATATTTTGGATCAAAGCAAAGTGAAATAAATGTGTAAAATTCAGCTTACTGTTGGGTGGCAGCCCGTCTTCAGCGTCCTCAGACATACCACCAGACTGAGAGCGACCCAGTCCGATGGAGTAGCCTCGGTTCTTCCTGCTCCCTGAACGAGAGCTGGAGTGGGAGCCTCTCTTCAGTCCTTCACCTAGAAACGTTTCATAACACACTATAAGTACATCACAGCAACGTTTTCAGTCTGACCTGTAGTCTTAATGCATTTTCTTTAGAGTACATCACAGGTGTCAAACAGGCGGCTCAGGGCCATATCCGGCCCACGAAAGAGTCCAATCCGGCCCCTGGGGTGAATTTGTGAACCCAGGTCATTAAAACCATTTTAGTTTCGGTTCCACATTCAGCCCAATTCAATCTACAGTGGATCAGAACCAGTAAAATTCTATCATAATAACCTATAAATAATGACAACTCACTCAGTCTTATGTTTGTTTTACTGTCAAAAATGTAAAATCACATGAAAATGTTTACATTTGTGCGCTGTTCTTTCACAAAAAAAGTGAATAACCCGAAATGTCTTAAGGAACTCGGGTGTAATTGGACCAATATTCTGCCTGTTATTAAATGATTTGTGTATTTGTAGATCCACTGTTATAAACTGAGACAGAATATTGTTAAAATTGCACTTATTTTTCTTAAGAAATTTCTGATTTTTCAAAGTTCTTCATGTTATTCACATTTTTTAAATAGGTTTTACATGTTTTTCTTAACCTCCTGACTACTAGCAAAGTGAAAGTTTTAGCTTTTTTGCATTAAACAACTGTCTTGATCAGAAACTGCATAATGTAACAGTTTTTTATGATAGATTTTGAAAAATTATTTTTATTTGTTTATTTATATTTCTTATGGAATGTCCTTTTGCAGTGGACAGTATTTTTAAAGTAAAACCATGAAACTTTTGTCCCCTACAGAGGACAAAAATGTATTGATGGGTGTCAGGAGGATAATGTAATTTCACTTATTTTACTCTAAATCGTAGAGAAATGTATGGGGTTAACATTATTTATATATTATTACATTATTTTTTTAATGGTCCGGCCCACCTCACATCATGTTGGGACGATGTGGCCCCTGAACTAAAGTGAGTTTGACACCCCTGGAGTACGTCATCGATGCTTTGCTCTTGTCAAATAATAGGACTTCTTCCCATTAAATCTGTGTGACTTACCAGGGTTGATGTATTCAATACATGTGTGCAAATACTCATTAGTGTCCAGGTCGATAGGGACAAACGCTGTGTATTTGCTAAGTATATTGCAGGCTTTGCTAGTGTGAACAGCATATATCTGGTACCTCCTCCCAGAACCTGTGAATTATATATTTATTACACAACTTAGAATGGTAAAATATTACATCACGCACACACATACATGATTTCAATGGTAATTATTTCAATGCAACCTCATCAGTGCTCACCGTGCTCAATCTCACACTCATTATCGCCCATGTGCTCGAAGTCGTTTATAATAGACCGTCCGGCCAGGTGATGGAAGGTCTCATTCCACAGCTCCTCGTGAACCTTCTCCTCACGTTCCCGTCCACTCAGGTAGGGCTTGATATCAAACACCACCTCCCACTTCACTGATTTCCCACACAACAGTCCAGACACCACAGCCTTGCAGTCACCTTTGTGCTGGTTGATGGCACCCAGCTCTGACGTTTGGCACTCCTGTGGTGTTTCTGCCTGACATAACTGGTGCCCGTATCCATCTGAATCACAGAACAAGAAGGGTTTTTTGTTTTTTTTTATGACCTTGTCTGTGTGAAGCACAGTGTGATACAGACGGAAACCGTACACACACTTTCCTCCTTTTTAGAAGGCAGGAAAAGACTAAGAGTGGGTTTATAAATGAATCATCACAAACAACGTTTATCACAAGGTCAGCCTTTCTTGTAGATAATATCAGAATACCTACAAGACATAATAAGGGCTTGACATTGAAATTTTCATCCACTCGTCCGGTCGGACAGCTTTCTTTCAAGTGTCATCTTTCTCTTGTCCGAATCCAGAACTACTTGTCCGAATTTTACATTAATTTTTAATGATCGGGAAGGGGGTGGGAAAGGGAAACTGGTCGTGTATGTATTGCTGCTATCATTGCCATTTTATTTTTATTATTATTTTTGTGTTTTTGTTTTTTTTTTTTTTCGTTATTATTATTATTATTATTATTATTATTATTACTGCTCTAATTATTTATTTATTTCTGTTATGGATATTGTCGACAGGCCTTCCTTGTTGTTTAGATATATGTCTTTGTTGTTTGTGTACGACTCTTACTTAAAAGAAACATATGAATATCAGACCCTATGCCTTGTTGGAAGAAATGATTCGCAATAAACATATTTGAAAACAAAACAAACAATTTTTAATGATCGGATCCGCGAGTGCTCACTCACTCCCTCACTCATGATGATTCTAAAAATAGTTACCTCGGAGGCAAAATTAAGACCTTCACTACCTTGATTTTTGATTTGATTTTGATTTTATACAAATGGTATACAATTAGTTTATTTTACAAAATGAGCAATAAAGCTCGTTCTAAAAAATCCCTTCTGCCTGCCCGGGAAGTTTTTTTCCTTGCCCAAGACGATCTGACAATGGCCAATGTCAAGCCCTGATAATAAACCTGCTTTGACAAATTATTCCAGTGTCAAAAATGTAATAACATTCCATGTCTGTGGAGCTAAAAAAGTAGTATCTCAAAGGGAATTTCAATCAATCTCCCATCAAGTGCATTCCATTTAAACTGTGAACTAGTACTTCAAAAATGAGAAAATCTCTCTGTACTTCAGTAATGATTAAGATAATTACTGCTACTGCTGTTTTTATTTACAAAGCAGAAAACAAGTCCAATTTCTTTTCAGCTATGTTATTATTAATAATTTAGTGCTACTCTGGTGGCAGTTCTCAAATGAATTTTTCTCTGTATTGACCCTTTCTCAAAGTGATTTATTACCATTTATTATTCGACTCAGTGAAAATCATGTCTTTTCCTGTATTTAATTCACCAATCACGTAACTATCCATTAAAGTACAGACTAACGTTAAGAGTTATCATATCAGAAACACAGAAAATTGAAGAAAAAGGGACTTTTTCAGCAAATATATAAACAACTGAACATAAATCAAGTGTCTCCGTCCACTGTCATTTATCAAATGAATCAATGTTGAAGAAGATGACAGTGTTTTCACATTCACTACACAGCCTCTGAACGTCCAAATGGGTCATATCTGATGACCATGAAAAGACAAACTGTATTTTACGCCAATTATTTACATGTATTGATATATTTAATGGATCAACAGGTATTAAACAGTGAACATCAGTGGAAGGTTTTGGTTGCTGGTGGATGTTTGGGTCTTAATGGGTTAAGGGACTGAAACCTCAGACTGAATTAATTCATTGCACTGAAGCTTGAAATCAAAGGCTGTTACTTTATTGATTGAATTCTAATTGTTAGTGTCAAAGCAGGTTTATATATATCGTTGCCTTCCGAAAATAACCTGTCACCTGTAATTTTTCTTCTTCTAATTTTTCAGGAAACACAAAACACTTAACCAGGAAATGGGTATTTTGATTATTTAGACAAAAGGTCATTTTAAGAAGGTGATGATATATTGAAATTCGAGGTTATAAAGGCTGAAAAATCAGTTTGACTGTTTACATTATTCACTGCGCTTGTGTTCGAACCTGTGTCTCCAATGCTGCTGACAGATGGGCTGTCGGTGGAGGATCTGGATCCGTCTTCCCCTGCAGCGTTGGGAGCTGCAGGCTGCTGACTGGGCACGGGAGCGTCTTGGGGCTGAGGATGGGAATGAAATTCTGCGTCGATCTCCTGCTGCAAAACCATCTCCTGATGAGGTACTGGCCGGTGACAGCTGGCAGAACGCCCTCTGGAAGATGTGGCACACAGGCTCGCCAGCTGTGGCTGCAAACAAAAGGGAGGTACAAGATTGCCTTTTTCCATTTTTTTATTTATTCATATTAATTTCACAGTTTTTAACAAAGTATCAAATCTCATCTAGTAAACATCTGGTCATTTTTGGTGTGCTCATTCATGGAAAAATGCCTGATTAAATATGTATTAAAATAACATTTTGCATTAGAAAACTGGTAGACAAGAGAAATCCTGGTTGAAATTGTTGAATTTGTAAAATAACAGCATTACTTTTAGCTTTTTTCAACTTCCCTTCTGTCATGCGTAGTTGTACTTGTGCATTTGTTGTGTGTTATATTCTAAATAAAGCTTAAAGTACTAGTGATTCATTATCATTAGAGTTACACTAGATTAATTATAGAGGTTAATTGGATTCCCTGATGAATTTATTAAGAGAGATATGATTTCTTTGCAGCTTTGCAAATTCTGTTTAGCTATACTCAGATGCTCTCTGAGCAATATTCAAATCTAATTACCATTCATAAATTTGGACCCTCATTACCGTGGAGAGCACATTAGTCTTTTCTGTTCTTTGATTATATTCCAGTTCAGACAAGGGTCAGACGACTATTAATTTGGCAACACAGTTTTTTTCCCCCATCTAATCATTATATAAAAATTACAATAAACTATGTTCAATATAAAGATGGTCCTGCCTTCATCACCATCACAGATTCTGTTTAATCTGCAGATTTTTTTTTTTTTTTTTTTTTTTTAATAGACTGTGTATTATTGAGGACACATCAGTTTGGGGACAAGAAAAATGGCACATTGAGCTACAAGTGTTTGGTGACCCACTTGAAAAACTAGATCAGCACATACATTCTGTTCATTCAGTCAAAATTATTATAAATGCATGATTTTGTAAAATATAACAGATCAATAATCCTATTCAAAGCATTCAACAAACTATTACCAAGTAATATACAAAAAAACTTTTGGAAGAGGTTTTGGAGATTTCATATTACCCAAATTTCTAACCACTCGTAAACGTTTTTGTGTGTCTGTATGTAGAGTGAAACTGTGGAACAGCCTGGACATCCAACACAATATATCCACCAATTTAAACTGGTTTATAAACAAATAGTCTGGTCCCAGTACAAAGATAAAGGGTCAGAATACTGATGTTACGTCAATATTCTGTTAGGGTTGTTTTTGTTGTTTTGTGTGTGTGTGTTATGTTTCTGTTGTTGTTTACGTTATTGTGTGTTAATCTGTGTTGCCTTGAAGGATTTATAAATATATTTATATATTATATATTTATTATTTCCTTTTATGGTATGTCATTTTGGATGTGTGTGTGTGTGTGTGAGGATGATACTATGTGAGGTTAAATACTTAAAAAACATCTAAGGTTTTTGACTTTTCATATATTATGCTGATAGGAAGCTAAAGGATAGACTGTTGTGTGGGAAGGGGTGGGATTAAATAAGTTCTTCTTCCTCCCACTCCTTTTTGAATGTGCAAATGAAGCCATGTATATGCATATTTTTTTGTTTTTTGTCTTCACTTGTTGCATATTCAAATAAAAAAATAAATAAGATAATAAGTCAGTTCATACCTGGTAGTCGTTCTTCCACTGTGCCTCATGCTCTGGGCTCATCTGGCCTATTAGCTCCTGCACTTTTGCTCTCCTTAGAGGATTCTTTGCCGTCACAGAGCTCGGGTCACTGGGAGTGTAGAGCTTCTTTGCTGGGTTGTAGTCTACGATCTGGTTGGTGCTGTATGCACGCCTTCTTGGTGACATCTTACTGTCCAACCCTGAAGATGTATGTTTTATTTATTTATTTTTTTATCTCAAATTGTGGAAAATAATGCAACTTTTAACATATTATGAATTTTTCCTACCCGAGGGGTCACGTTCAGAGGAGACAGGGCTGTTCTCTGTTATCACATCCTGGTAGGTGTCATAAAGGGCCCCCGAGGGTGCTTCCCTGTAGGACCCCTGACTGTCAACACCCATCTTCAGTGGGTCTTCTTCTTGAGAGTGATAAAACACTGAGCTGGCTGACTCAGTGGAGCGCATCATGCTGTATCGCCTCCTCTTATCCTGTTTGGATTTGACATTGATGAGACAGTGCTTTGTTGTGAAGCCTTCAACACCTTAAACATACTATTTTTACTCTGAACTTCATTTCAGAACATTCGAAATACAGACTTCAGAAAAATGAGCATCGACGACTATGCATGGTTGGTTTACTCAAAGACCTGTTGTACCTATGGCTTTTCAGAAAATATCGTACTAAGTCTGTGTGTGTGATGCAACTTTTGAGAAGGATGCGAGAGCACTTACAGATTTTGGGTTAGCATGGTAGCGCGTGGTGTCACAAACCACACAGTAGCCAATGAGACTGTCTCCTGGGAAGAGGAAGGTGCTGCCAACAGGGGAAAGCAGCACTTCCTTGGTCTCAGGAAAGAGCCATTCAATTGAAATGTCACTGAGTACAGGAGACATGGTTTTCTTCAGGGACTTTATCAACTGTGGAGTAAAAAATAACCAAGTGAATATAGCCTTTTAGATAAAAAAAAATATATACAGCTTCTCCCTAACCGGTACATACAGTAACTGGCATCTCTGAGATATGATTTCCTAATTGGAATTGGTGGCAGACACTCAGTGCTTTGAAACCGCTGCATAATGGCTCTCCAGTGACCCTCAGAATAGCTGGCTGCCTTTAAGAGTGATACACAAGGCTGAAAATGAGTACCTTGGGTTGCAGTCGCTCTCCGTCAGCCAAGAACTCTGCTGTTCCTTTGGAAACTGTCGCCAGTCCGTGCACCAGCCTCCTGCAAGCATTCTGTCCTATGCCAAATGTGAAACATCTGCACAAACACATTAAACACTGCAGGTTCAAGATATATGTGAATGGTAACAGGGGTCTCATCAGGATCTAGATCCAAAGAGAAGCCCTGGAGTTACTATACAAATGAAAAACTGAAACTACCATAAACAATCAAATTGTCTTTCATTATGGAGAGCTGAGATATTCTTGCTGTTGGAAGGAGGTCAGTGACTGAATTTGACTCCCAGCTGAGGGATAAGACGACTAATTTCACCACATAAACCACAAATCTGCTGCACAATATAAACACAGCCCCCATCTTTTATGTTGTTAAAAACCTAACGCTGTGTTTTTCTGAGCAGGGACTTGTCTTTGCTTGATCGTCTGGCTCATGTCTAAGTATAGTGTGATAATGACCAAGCATGTGTCGAAGAACTGGCCAAGCACTGTGCACCTAATGCAATCATCTGAAGGCAGTCATCCATTAAAGAGGGGAAGACAAGAGTCAATTATTTCCAAAGTAACCAGCATGCGACTTGGATGTAACATGCAAAATGGAATGATTTGCCTGTTTACTGCAGATCTGTTGTGCCACTGGCGCTCGCTTTCAGTTGACAGCTGGCATACACATACCTACAGGGATCGTGCTTCTGACTTTAATGTGGTTTTACGACAGTGTTTTCTTCCTATTTTGTTTTAATCATGCACGCATAAAATTTGCACTGATGTTTTAAGACAAGGTGCAGATCAGTTTTGGCTATGATTTTACTACAAATGGGTGCTTCTATGAAACTGGGTACATTTTGAATAGAATAGAATGCCTTTATTGTCTTTACACATACAGTATGTACAACGAAATTAAATGTTACACCTGGTACCTGTCCAGCTTTTTAGATCCCATAACAAAAGAGAAATGTAGTCATACGTCCCCCGGGATGCACCTAATAATGACCTCAGATAAATGTAAAAATACAATGATACTCTTCCTCTGAGCCATCCTGAAATTAATGAATTTTTAATAAAATATTGGGGCTAAAAATAGAACTGAAATTGGGACAGGAAAAGCTATCAGTGCATTTGATCTGGAAAACATGGTCTGAAATGGTCTTATGTGCCACTATAAATAAAGATGCTTATTAAATTTGTTGATCCTAGTGGTTTTTCTAATCCAGACATGCAGGTTTTTCATGAATCGGTAGTCTGATTCTGGGTCTCGCGTGTAACTCATTGTGTCCACTTATGCCACATGCAGAACCTGCCTATTTAAACACAAATAAAGTGTGAGTGATTTTGCAACACTGGCCATTTTTGTGGAAAAACCTCTGCCGTGTATTATTAGTTTGATTCACAAAACGTACTTGTTAGAGAATAAAAAGATATTCACAAAAATAGCAGCGTGTGTCCTTTTTACCTTGTTACAAGCAGCTTTTTGTATAAAAAATAATATAAAAAGGTGTTTTATCTGGAAAAATACAGTAGTTTCTGTTATATCTCAGTAAATATTTCTTTTTAAAACAGACCCAAAGTGCTTCCAAAATTGCTTCATAACATTAATCTACATGTTGTTTGAAGTTTTTGCCCCCATGTCCTGCTTTTGGGAACAGTTTCATAGAACACCCACATAAGCTTTGAGGAAATGTATATATTATCACAAGTCTGACATGAGAAACATTTGGCTCTATCTACAGTAGAGTCTAATAAAAGGCTTGCACTCAAACATAACAGCTAACTCAGACAAACATCTATATATATCAGTGTGCAGTATGAATAACAATGCTTGCAGATAATAAAATTCCCTCTTAAGCAGGTCACTTTGTTAAAGCGTTTTGAGGCTATAACAGCTCACAAAAAGTCAATGACAATGCCAATAACAATGTTGTTTAATATTGATTTTTTTTTTAGACTCAGTTATCAGCTTGAGTCTATTCAAAGCAATACTTGCCTGATATAGCGTGCGTGGCTGCGGACCAGCTCGATAACCTTGCCTGTGTTGCTGACGGCCCCATCAGTGAGCAAGAAAAGCAGGCGTGGGTGACTGCTGTACATGGGTTGCCTCAGGATCCAGTTGAGCGGTGCTAAGATGTTGGTTCCCCCCATGTCGGCTCTGATCTTTCGGATGTACTCGCAAGCTAAGTCCAAAGCATCCTAGATTGGGAGAATAAATTGTTATTTTTATATATATATGCACAAAGACAGTGAATAATTACCACAAGAAAAAGAGTTTTTTGTATCTGTATGCAACAGCTATACCTCCTCATAGTTCTGACTGGTTGTGAATAGTGATTTGAATGTAGAGCCGAAGCCTATGATGTTGAAGAGGCAGCCTGGAACAAGGCTCTTTAGAATAACCACCATGGCGTCCTGAGGAAAAGACAATTAGCAGATTAATTTCATGGCGACAGAGCAAAAGAAATGAAATGAAAAATGTGACATGTCAAAAAATATTCTCCTGCTCATTAGGTGTTTAATGTCTTGTTAACCTATTTTGCTGTTTCCTGTGCTATGGCTACATACTAATGCTTGGTGGAAGGATACTATAGCCTTTTACATAGCTGTTATCAGTGTTAAGCAGATTTCACAAGTAGTGGAAATCTGTACTTTACCATATGATTTCATCCAACGTTGCATCTTCACCAGTAAAGAGGCAATTTATGGAATACCTATATTTACCTTTTTAAGTCTAATAACACACCAACACCCAGTCTACATTGCAATACACTGAAATATGTAATGTATTTTGGGGAATTCTGTGGGGTTTCTTTGAAAGATTAGTGCTAAAATGTCATCCCATCAACGTCAGACTTGCATTGGTTTTCTTTTGTTGAGTCACAAATGAACATCTGTCAGCTGAAAGTAGAGCTAATGAATACACAGACAGACAGATAAAGACAACCAACTAATGTACAATCTTATTTAAAAAAAAAAAAAAAAAAAAAAAGGATTGTCTTCAGGATACACAAGGAGATGTTTGGTAAATAGCGACTGATATGAATACACGCAGTTCACACAGTTGACTAAACATGTTAATTACTTCCAAAGATGCTTTTGTTACTGTTATGAGCATCTAAAAAGCAATTTTCCAGTTGTGGAAGACTCGTTTCATTGTGTTTCTTTTGATGCATTTTCGTAGCAAAAATCAATGAAGTGATATCCAATTTCAATCCGTGATAGGGTGAAAGACATTATAATTTATACTTATATCAGTGTGTGCACTAATTTCTGAATAAATCTTCATCTTTTAAAGGGGCCCTATTATGCCTTCATATACTCCAGTTTGAATTGTTCTATGGACTATACAGAACATGTTCATGAAGTTCCCTGCTCAGAATTATCTAAAAAAAAAAGAAGTTTATCCAGCTCTGTTTTCCTGTCAGCTCCAGGCATTTTTACAGCACGCCGTTTTGTCTGATGTTCAAAAGAACCGTGAAGTGGTCTGTCTGACCACGCCCCCTCAAGTCAGCAGCCAAAGGCTACCACTATGGCTGCTCACAGAACCGTGTTTGATCCTGAATCAGACCCAGACGCAGAGCAAGAGGAAGAGGAACGACCCAGATGTTCTGTGTACA
>JAPSES010000236.1:19078280-19097240 GCA_029822895.1 Maxillicosta whitleyi
CACACCCCCCCCCCCCCCCTCCCTCTCACTGCCTATCTGTTGCTCATGCCTCTCAAACACGTTAACACACCATCACACACACATTAATACAAGCTCACACATCCAGTTTCACAGCAAGACAGCATAACAAATAGAAAATCCACTAACAATTTAAAAGTTACTTTACACTAACGCTACAGCTGATAACCAATACATTATTTTGATAACATTATTATTATTATTATTATTATTATTATGGCAAGAAGAAGAAAATAAATAACTCTATCGCTCCTTAGATATTAGAGCATAAAGACACATTAAAATTAACAATAGGGGTGTTTTAGGAAATCTAAGATACAGAATGTATATGCTATGTCCGAAGATAACCTATTTATTGCATTTATTGTGTAAAATACCTGCTCATAGCTGCTAGTAGTTTCTGTAGGACCTCTCTGATGGGTGTGTCACATGGCTCCCTCTGAATACCGGCTGGGCAAATGCGATGCCTTCACTGAGCCTCGTTAAAAAATATAGTTGTAATAAAATCTACACTTTTTCCGTTATTGTAAAACATACATTGTTTGTTTGTGCTGCTTCGGTTTAGTAACAATAACACGTTAATTCTAGCATTTAATAAGTAACATAATATGAACAGAAAGGTGAAAGTTACAAAACAACTTTTGACCTTACTTTTATTTGGATTCTTGCGACTTTCACCTCAAGTTAAGTCAGTAAATAGCTTTATTATTTTCATATAGTTTTCATTGTAAAATATATGTGTGTTTCTAGTCGTATAAATATTGATTTTTGTCGTTGTCGTTGTGGCTCAGGCCCCGAAGTCCCCATATGTCCTGTGCTATGAACGCACCGTCGGTGGTGTGGTCCAGCGGGTTGCGGTTGGTTCAGGTCAGGTCAGCGGCGCTTCGTCACTTTACTTTCACGCACATCACTCAAACTTTTTGCTATATCCATCGTTCGTTTGGGGGAAAAAAAAGGATTCGAATTAAAGGTCCGAAGATGTCAGAAGACTCATGGGCGGTTGCTGTCGAAGTTCAAGAAGCCACGACTGTGTCCTCACAGGTAAATTTGATAGGTTATCAAAAAATAAAAAATAAGTCCAACTTGCCTGTCGTCCATTAGCAAGCTAGCTTAACCTGTTACATAGCATCTCTGCTGTCAATACAAAATGGCACGCTAAACTTGGTCACGTTTTTTTTTTTTTTTTACATCTAAAAACTTTTAATATTAAGTCACATTTTATCTTCTCCGACCAGTTGGACTTCTTAAAGAAAAAGGGCCGACTGGGTGATCCACGAAACATGCGAGCAGATATAAATGGTAAAGAACTTCACTAAATATTAATTGTATTAACAACTAAATTCAATATGCTCCTGAGACCAGCAATGCATTTCTATTCTCTATAGAGAACAAAGGTTTCATAGTTGTACTTAAAAAGAAGTGCAAAGGACATCCCATTAAAAATAAATAAAATGATAATAAATAAATAAAAATAAAATAAAATGATAATAACTTTTTTTTTTTTTTTAATGCACCTGTAAAAACTGTTGCATTGTGCAGTTTCCAATTAAGGCAATTGTTTAGTGTAAATGAGCTAAAACTTTCACTTTCTTGTGTCTCAGGAGGATATTTTAACATGCAGTTGAATTTGGTGGTCGTCATTTCTCCCCTCACTTCTTTAGGAAACATTGTACCAAGGAAGTCTGAAACTAAAACACGTGGAGGAGAAGAAGGGGACAAACTGGGCCATGCAGACTGCAAAGCAGAAGGAGATAATGCCAAGTTTGACCTGGCTGAACAATCTCTATTGAATAAACTGATTCGACACACTCTGGTGAAGAACAGGAACCAGGTGGAGGTTCTACAGAAGGACCCCACCTCTCCTCTGTATTCTGTAAAGACATTTGAGGAGTTGAGATTGTGAGTTTTTGGTTGTCTCCTCAAACACATTTCGACACTTGACTAGCCTTAAAAATCACATGACGTGTTATTTTGACTTGCTTTTTTCTGTAGGAAACCTGAACTCCTGAGGGGAGTTTACAACATGGGTTTCAACAGACCATCCAGGATCCAGGAGAATGCTTTACCCATGATGTTGGCTCAGCCGTGAGTTACTTTTTCCAAGTTGTTTTGTGAAGTTGAATCATTCTTGCTTGATATATTTGCTTATTAATAGTGCTTTTTGCACATATCTTTGGTGTAGAAAGTGGCTTCATGCATTTTGTTATGGGACTGGATTTCAGGGACTTGATTAAATGTTAAGTTTGACATTCATAAATATTTTTATGAAATTACCTGGAAAGAGATTTGCGTCTCATTACATCTATGCCTCTCAGCTAAAGTACCAACTTAGGAAGAAACAAAAATACACACAAATGCATATTGGAAAAACCAAGCCAGTGGTTTACCAGATTTTACTGCTGTTTCTAATGTTTCTAGATCCTTACATTATCCTTGTTTAAATTCTAGCTATATTGTAAAATAATGCTAAAACTTGTATAGAAACCTTTAAAAAAAAAAAAAAAGGTATTTATACTTTTTCTTTTGGGAGCTTAATGTTTTCCAAGAATATCTTATGAATAATTGAAAGTGAAGTGAAACATGCCAAAGCTTAGCTGTTTCAATTAGATTTTAGTACAGGGGTCAAGTTTGAGCTGGTAGTGCTGTCATGTGGACAAATTAGTCAGTTAATTGACTAACTTATTGACTTCACTGAGTTATTACTCAGAGGTCATTTACAAATTCAGATTTAATTTTTGCAAATGGCACATTAAGTTTCAGCTCAAATGTAAATGTATTCCATCAGGTTATCTTGAAGGTTGTTGATTTACTGCAGTTGTGTGTTTTTATTTTTCTGGTTTCAGTCCTCAGAATCTGATTGCCCAGTCACAGTCTGGCACGGGTAAAACAGCGGCTTTTTCTCTGGCCATGCTCAGCCATGTAAACCCTACCAATAAGTGGACTCAGGTGTGTGCAGCATGTAATCTGCAGAGTAAATCCCTGACCCCCATCAGCTGTACATTCTGAGATGTTTTAACAAGCTGTTTCTTTCAGTGTCTTTGCATCTCTCCAACATATGAGCTCGCTCTGCAAATTGGTCAAGTAATAGAGCAGATGGGGAAGTTCTATCCTGAGGTGAAACTGGCATATGCCATTCGAGGAAACAAATGTAAGAGCGGTTTGATCATGTTAATTAAATAATAACCTTTGGTGTAAATTGCTGTAAGACAACTTTTCCATAAACTGTGTTGTTATACACTTGTCTGACTGTCTCCATCTGTTCAGTGGAGCGAGGGAAAAAGTTGCAGGAGCAGATTGTCATTGGAACGCCAGGCACAGTCCTGGATTTGTGCACCAAGTTGAAGATAATCGACCCCAAGAAGATTTCAGTGTTTGTGCTGGATGAGGCTGATGTGATGATTGCGACACAGGGTCATCAGGACCAGAGCATTCGTATCCAGAGGTGGACTATTTTAATGATACACATGGTGATATTAGTGATCCAGTGTACTATTTCAGATGCCTATAGGGAAACTACCAATGTCATTAATCTATTATTGCAATATAGGTTAATTCCACTCATTTTGATTCAACACAATGCAATTCAATCTGATGCAATATATATATGATGATTTGTAACAGGTTCCACACATTTGTTCTGAAGCATAAAGTAAATTATAAATGAACGACAAAACTACTACTACTACTGCTACTTAACTTTTACCCCATTTATTTATATTGCGTAGCATAAATCAGCATCTCTTATGGAAATTGGATATTTAATTTGTTTATACACATGGTTTTCATTAGTCTTACACCATGTACCTGCTTTTATTAGTTCTTAGATGTCCAATAATTAGAGTAATATAATTTTCTTCAATTTTAGTATTCCACAGTAAAAAAAAAACCAAACATTTAATTTTTTATTTATTTATTTTTACAAAATTGTTGGCCCTTTCACTAAAAGGCCTCTTTTGAGTCAACCACTTCTTGACCTGTATCTTGTCTTATAGTAGCCCTTCTTTCTTGTCCCATCTCCAGTTATACTTTTGTAACTTGATCACCATAACAACCTAAAATTATTTTTATACTTGTGCAAGTCTTGTCTGTTGTCAGCCTTTAACAATGAAGATGAGATAATCTTGAGAGTATACTCATGAACAAAGGAAGGAATCTAATGGCAAATCTAAAAGTTTTGGTCATACTTCTAAATAAGATGTAGGGTTAAACTAAAATGAAAAAATAAACACACATATCTAGCAGATTTTGCAGGTGTAAAAAAAAAAAAGTTGTTCCTTTTTAAATTTTATCTGTACTTGTATCT
The DNA here is from genome assembly GCA_029822895.1 of Maxillicosta whitleyi. Classification (NCBI taxonomy): domain Eukaryota; kingdom Metazoa; phylum Chordata; class Actinopteri; order Perciformes; family Neosebastidae; genus Maxillicosta; species Maxillicosta whitleyi. Next base: position 19,082,602 of record JAPSES010000236.1, read on the forward strand.
GTTGAACTTAGTACTGATAGTATTTAAAATACAAGTGATAATTTCTAACTCTTTTTCTCCACTTTCCTTTTGTGGATGAAGAATGCTGTCAAAGGAGTGTCAGATGCTCCTGTTCTCTGCAACCTTTGAGGAGTCGGTGTGGAAGTTTGCAGAGCGTGTGGTCCCTGACCCCAATATCATCAGACTGAAGCGTGAAGAGGAGACACTAGACACCATCAAGCAATTCTTTGTGGTCTGTAGAGAGAAGGAGGACAAATTCACTGCACTCTGTAATCTCTATGGATGTCTTACCATTGCACAGGCAATGGTTTTCTGCCATGTAAGTCTGATGCATTAACTTAATTTTGTAAGAAGTTAACATCTATGTTTGACATGATTCCATTTACATTCCATATGTTCTAAATGTGGTAGAAGCCTTTCAAGCTTACTTAACCAGTTTTCTGTAGACTCGCAAGATGGCTGCTTGGTTGACTGCAGAGCTGGCCAAAGAGGGCCACCAGGTGGCTCTGCTAAGTGGGGAGATGACTGTGGAACAGAGAGCATCTGTCATCGAAAGGTTTCGGAGTGGCAAGGAAAAGGTCCTTGTGACAACAAATGTGTGCTCCAGAGGTAAGAAAGACCAAGGCTACATCCACATGAATATGATTTAATTAACAATGGTACTGTGAAATAAATAAAATGTCCACACACTTTACAGTTTTGGTAACATTTGAGAATAACTGCTGCAAAGAAGCATATGTAATAGTTTGCCTGTTGTTAACAGTAACATCACAGCCCAAGTTGTATCTGATATTATAATGTAGATTTTGCGTGTGGAGGAACAATACCTCAAACCTGTTTGTGCTCATAATTATAACAGGCATTGATGTTGAACAAGTATCTATAGTGATCAACTTTGACCTTCCCATGGACATGGGTGGGAACGCTGACAGTGAAACATACCTGCATCGGATTGGCCGCACAGGACGCTTTGGAAAAAGGGGATTTGCTGTGAACTTGGTGGATGGCCAACACAGCATGGATCTCCTTACCCAAATTGAGATGCATTTCAGTATGTTCCTGTGTCCTCTAGTTTGCCATTTAATGTACAAAACGGCAGGTAAACTGAAACTAACAGGATTTCTCCTCTTCTCTCTGTTACTCCCACAGACAGAAGAATCACAAAACTTGACACTGAAAATCTTGAAGAAATGGAGAAACTGTTGAGCTGAATGCTTTTTAATGTGCACTACCTATTACTGAAACAGTTGGACTTTGTACCTCAAATTTGACTTAAGTTATTTAAAAGGGTTTATTGTTCATAGACGTTTTCTTTATCGCACTAATTGCATGTTTAAGACTTGGATTTAATTTTATGGGACTGTAAGTCTTTATAATGTGTCTCTTTGAGACTTGACTAACTCGCTGTTCAAACAGCATTAAGAGTGGTGATAATAGCACTCTTGTTGATGGTTTGATTTGTTGAAGTGGAGTGAATGCTTTTCTAGAATGGGTGAGATGTATGACATCTCATCCATAGATGTTTGCATGCTGTGAGTTCAGATTTTTAAAATCCTTAAGTGACTTGACTCTATTACAGGTTAAAGTGCATTCTGTAGTTCAGCATATTAGTAGTGGACTGTTGGATTCCCTGTTACTCAGTTTGGTGTTCAGATATCAGACCATACCAGTTTAAGTTTTATTTGGGAAAAAGGACATTGGAATAAAAAAAAAAAAACATTTGTTGTTTTGGAAATGCTGTATGACAGCTTCTATTTTGAGTTTGGCTTTGATCAAGTAAGATTAAGCAACAGTGGATCAGTTGTCTCAGCTTTATTCAACTTGATGGTTAAAAATACATTTTCAATACCTGTATCTGTCATTCTACAATCCCTGTATTCTCTGCACTTTATAGTGTGGTTGTATGGTATTAAAATAAACATTTCAGAGTAATCTGTTGTGCCTCTTCAATCTTTTCTAGGTCCTGACCAGGTATAGCAGCACAAAAGTGAAATTATGGTTATTGATGTAGAAAATGTAATGCATTCAATCTAAACAGAGTTCTCTTATAATAGCGATGACCTCAAACACTTGTAGCTGAAAGAGAGCATGCTGCCCCTGTGTTAATCTAATAAATTTGCAGTTTTAAGGCTATGACTAGGATTGAGTCGTGACTACTAACATTGACTTTTTAAAGTGGGGCAAAGCTTGGATAATGTGAATTTTATATAGTGAATTGAAGAGCCTCAGCAGCTTATGTACAGACTTAATTTGGCATACAACACAGACTAAGGAAGTTTCTTAAAAATGGCATCAGGTAACCCTTTGCAGTGTGTCAGCAGACCTGTAGATGTGTACATAGGGAGTAATGTTTTTAACACCAGTATTACTGCAAACCTGAATAATTACACCTGTTAGCAGATCCAAACCCTTAAAATCAAGACCAAAGAATCAAGAGAATGCAACTTTACAGTTTCTGTGTGTAATAGATAAAGATTACGTTGACGTTAATTTGAAAAAAAATTAAGCAAACCCAGATTAATTAAATGTAATTGTCCTGTGTCTGCTATCAACACAATATAGAGAATTTGTATAAGCTATTAAAATGTGCTCATGGCTTTCAACTGAGCTTACTCATCCACTATATTCTCATTTCGAAAGATGCACAGCACTGATTTGTTGAGTATGCCACACTGGGCTAAAGTCATGTTCATGTCCGCGAAGGTCCTGCGTGGAACATCCATGGTCTCAATGGAAGCTTCTCCATACTCTGCTCCAAACTTGGCCTCTGCACTGGCTTTCACCTTGAGCAGAGTGTCTGATGGGTAAAAGTGCTGCTCAAACCTCTGACCCCATGGTTCTCGGATGGCTAGGAGCAAAGTATCGGTCACTCTAGGGTCTTTGGTGGTTGCTGGTCCTGGCTCTGGGGGCCCAACAGAGACCATGTTGATGTTCCTCACAGTTATCTCTTTAGGTAGATCCGGCTCCGACAGGTTCAAGTTGGACATCCTGTTGTCCAGGCTTATCCCAGCACCCAGCTCTGACCGACTCCTCTCTATGGAAGGGAGGACTTTATACTTGTTTAAGGACTGCGGTGGAGCAGCAGGGACGTGTTGCAACATCTGCAGGACTTCATCCTCGCGCAGGCCGGTGTGGCACAGCACGGGCTGAGAATGGGAGCGGAAGTTTCGGTCCGCGCCACCGTACACGGGAGATTTAGGAGTCGAAGGTGGCCTCGGGATGCTGTCTGTGTCGTCTACAGTGGGTCTGCTTCGCCCTTTAGAGGATTTTGGCCTGGTTAAATGCATTAATAAGATGCTGGGTTCCTTGTTGAACCAAGAAGAAGTGGCTTTTGTGTCTTAGCGTCAGTCCTTTGCCAGACATAAACTACAACATGATCTGTAGAAACCGGTAGGAAACAACCCGAAGCTGTTGTAAGACATGGATATACAGATACAGGTGCTAAAGTACAAGCTAAACACTTAAAATACCGTTTACCGCAGTACTTTTGAGTCGCTGTTCATCCAGCTGGAGCAGGAAGTCCTCTTTAGCGTCAGCGAAGTAACCATGGCAGCGTGGTTACCTTGACAACGACAAGTGGGTGGAGACTTGGAAGCCCCGGTTGTTGGAAGTAAGAAACTGCAAAGATAAATCGTCGCCTAAAGTGGATTATCTGTGGCATCTAAGGGCTATACTAAAATTAAATATTCGTGAAATTACATTGAATTTGATCTTTGTTCGTTTGGTTTTAGTCACAGCATTGTGGAGATGTTGATACAATGACAATGTTACTTCAAAATATATATAAATTAATGTATAAGTAAATTATATTGCAACTTAAAACCCATAAAGACCCTGGGTTGCTTTTGTTTTCTTTAGACTTAACCTTTTTTTTAAGTGATTTATTACCATTTATTAGATTATCCTGTGTATTTTGCCCTTTTTTCAGGGAAAATCATTCATTGTCTTATATTTAATTTACGCATCATGGAGATATTTATAAAAGGTCTGCATAAATTCAAAGGTTATTAAATCAGAAACACAGAAAACTGAAGGGGGAAAAAAATCCTTTTTCAGGTAAGATATCAATAACTGAATGTAAAACAAGCATCTCCATCCACTGTCACTTGTCAAACTCCATGGGTTTTACTGGTGAACCAATGTTGTGGAAGATGACAGTGTTTCCACATTCACTGTGGAGCCTCTGAACGTCCAAATGGATCATATTTGATGACCATGAAAATATAACAACCACATTTTACACCAATTATTTACATGTACTGATAGGATTAATAGATCCACAGTTATTAGACATTTCAGGTCAGTAGATAGTTTTGGTCACCAGTGGCTGTGGCTGGGTTAAACATGATGTTGCAGACCTGCAGACAAGGACATTTTCTCTATTCCAGACCTCCTCATATCATAAATGACTGTCCCTGAGCTACAGGATCAAGAATAATCCTTGACACTTCTTGAATGTATGATGAATTGTTCTTTTGTGCTCATTATTGCAATAAAAATAGCCCAAAGGCAAAAAAAAAAAAAAAAAAAAAAGGATAAAATTCTAATGAGTAAGAATAATAGAGTAAGTACGATGTTTCTGACTAAATGAACATTATGGGAGGTGGGGATCATGATCAGGCTTAGAGGGGCTGGTAGGGAGCTTCAGGAAACTCTTGTTTTTTTATCCACATGTGTTGCAAAATCCTATCAAACCATTTTCAGAATGGCATGAAAAAAAAAAAACAAGATACAAGTTTACGATACCTCAATTTATTGTCACATAAATGAAGTATTAAGTTACAGTTTCATATAACCCCATAGTTTAACTTACACTTAGTAATATATACTCAGTTCCCGCAAAATACAACACATTACTTTCAAAGGATGTACAAATATGTTCATTTTTAGATAAAGTGATAGTAAAACATTTAGGTTATCTTAATTGGTCAATAAACATTATGTTTAATCATTTGTAGATTTAAATAAGTGACTATATACAAGGGATTATCCAAACCCAATGCAAAACACTTTTGCTTATTGATTTTAGCATGCCCAGCAAAATTACACTCAGTTAGTACAGTTGGATGGAAAGGAAAAAAAGGAGCATTTGGTAAGAGTAAAACTTTCTCAGCTTTGGTATGACAGTTGCATTCCCAAACAACATTTCTATGGTTCACACTCTTTCAGATATTCTGTTAAATGTATTAATTTTATGTGACAATTTGGGTTTTTTGGCACATTTGCATGTTTGTCATTGCAATGGTGCTTCAAAACTGCTATCCTTCATCACACGAATATAGTATTTCATGCAAGATATTGTGTTCTTATTTTTTTATCATGTGTCAGATCATACTGTAAACAATGTGTCTTAATCACATATTTGCTCCAAATTTTGTCGTGTAATTATTTCTACAGCAATGTAATATTTTTGTAAACACAAACCAATCAGCTGTTAACAGTGAACAAGGACAACTGGATTTTACTGAAGGTCCCTTCTTTCATTTACCTAAAGGCAAAAGCTACAGAGAAAGTGATCATTTGTAGAGGTATTGTTCAAATAGTAATAAGCATTCTGCATTACAATCAACATAAATTTTGAATTAAAAACTAGGAATGAAATAGGTAGTGATTCAAGTATAAATGATTCAGTGTCATTAATTGTGTTAGAAGTATGATTGGCTAAATAACCTTTTAACGCAAGGCAAGAGTAGCAGCTATCTTGACAACCCATAACCAGGTACAAAGTTTGAGTGCTTCTCCATTTCTTTTAATGTACAGTACAAAGTGTCAAACAATAGCACTCCTTGCTCTTTAAGGTAAATCAAGCAGGTTGTGTTGAGCATAAAGGTCCTCTGTAATCTGGTATACTTCTGAGATTAGAGGGAGGGCTTCCCCTAGCATAGCCACAACCTGCTCTGGTGGGCCGACATTCATCACCTCAAAAAAAGCTGGCCTTCCAGGGAGCATGCAGAATGCCAAGCCGGAAGCCTTACGGATCGCCCAAGGATGGTGCTGGGCAAGGGACTCATTGTAGGATTCTGCACACATGGCTGACGTCTTGCTGTCCTCAGTGCTGGTGCGAAGGCGCTCAAGGAAGAGCTCCAGCCATCTCAGTGCCCGGTGGAGCCTCAGTAGAGTACGGCAGCCTGACTCTGGGTAGCTGCCTCTCTTGGTCAAGTCCACTAGTTGATTGTCCAATTCATATTTTACCATTGACTGGACTGTGGCATATTTAGACCCATTCTCACCATTGAGGAAAGTGACCAGGATCTGGATTTTGGTGACGACATCTTTAGTAATAAAGCCAAAAACACTTCCCAAGCTGTTCAGTAACCTAACAAGGACATGACCAAAGACACCATTAGATACAGATTTGTTAAAGTATGTTTATACAAGGAATCAAAAATGCAGTGGTTCCTGTTTGACAGCAGTCATACTTACTTTACAAGACCACGCCAGCCAGCAACGTAGTGTTCAAGAAAGACTTCTTTATTTTCAGACAGACATAACTTGAAATTGTCGAGTACCTCTTGTAAGCAGAATTTCTGATTATCCACTTCCACTGAATTAGCCATGGTTTTCTATATGTTACTGCTGCCGACAGGAAGAAAAACAACAGTAAATGAATGAAAGAATGTTTCCCACAGGTTCCAGCACAACAGAAATCGTTACATATGCATGTACCCAGGTAAATAAGACTGACCACATGAATAATAACCGGTTACCTTCAAGAAAACTTTAATGTGAAAGCATTTCCACAAGGCTCCAAGAAACGACAGGTCCGTCTTTACTCTAATCTGTTTCTACTGCGCAGGCGCATCACGGGAAAACCGGAATTTGATGGTGTGGACTTCAAAATAAGTTTAGTGTGGGTTTTTTTTTTCTGGTAAGCACAATCAGTCTTCAAAATAATTTAGCTATTTGGGAGAAAAGAAGGTAACAAAATGTACACTAATATTATCCAGAAACAACTCCCCTGGTTTGTGTGTTTCAACAAAAACCCACATACATAATGTAAGCAGAACATGACCAAAATATCACTTGTTTTTGTTTTCCATACATATTTCTACAGCTTTTCTAAATTCTGTAAATTTTAGGATACGCAAAATTTCTAAACGTGATATCAAAACTTGCTTTTAGTACTAAAAAATACTCGCGTTAAAAGATTTTGTTTTATTTTTAAAATTTGTCCCGGATGTTTTATTTTATTATGGGTACATTGATTCTGACACCGAGTCTGGGTTGATCGTCCACATGTGTACAAGTTATACAATAAACATTTCTTTGTGGATAAGTGGGAATTCATTAGAAAATATCGAGTAGCTCGGGTTCCGTTAGACTCACCCATCCGTCTCCTTTGAGCAGGCTGTCCCAAAAATGCCTGAAATAAAAGTAACACCACTGGGTGAGTGTAGCAGCTAGCTAGCATCTGCTAGTTCCGTCAACAATCAGCGTGTTAAAGTTTGTCAATTTTCCCCGTTTTATCCAAATTCTGTTGAAATTAGACTGTAATGATAATGTACTTTCCTTTAACGTGTTATAAAATGGTGTTTAATCTCCACCACTTATTTGTTAAACAGCCGTAACCTGCAGTATAATAATCAGTTGTGCGAATCTAATGAGTGTCCATTCATTTTCATCACTTACCTTTTCCCTCTTCAAGGTGCGGGACAGGATGTTGGACGCAGCTGCATCCTTGTCTCCATCGGAGGCAAAAATATCATGCTCGACTGTGGGATGCACATGGGTTATAACGATGATGTAAGATTTGTAGCGAATGTATCTAAAGAATATCTACATGTGAGATCCTGAAAAATCCATAAAACAGTGAACAACATAATTCCAGTTTATTATAAGTCTTCTTGTCTATTGTCATTCCAGAGACGTTTCCCAGATTTCTCATACATTACCCAAAATGGGCGACTGACAGAATTCTTGGACTGTGTGATTATCAGGTTTGTTGTCTAATTTACTTAAGAGTGCAAATACTATCAACAAATCTGTCTGTTTCACATACCTCCACTCTTTTCATTGTCAGTCATTTCCATTTGGACCATTGTGGCGCTCTACCCTATATGAGCGAGATGGTGGGTTATGATGGACCTATCTACATGACCCATCCCACCAAGGCTATTTGCCCCATTTTGCTGGAAGACTTTCGTAAAATCACAGTTGACAAAAAGGGCGAAACAAACTTCTTCACCTCACAGATGATCAAGGACTGCATGAAAAAAGTGATACCTTTGAACCTCCACCAAACTGTTCAGGTGCAGAGTTGATATCATTTTGATGTGCCCAGATATCCATCTGTTTATCATTACTGCACCAGCTGTGCATCTCTTTTGATGGTAAATAACGCTGTTTGTGTTGATGGCAGGTGGATGATGAACTGGAGATCAAGGCTTACTATGCTGGCCATGTTCTGGGAGCAGCTATGGTGCACATCAAAGTTGGATCAGAATCTGTGGTCTATACTGTGAGTGTTCACAACTCTGCACTGCGTTAGCATGTGTGAATTTGACAGTGATATCCTCAACAAATCACATTGTATTTAATTCCTAGGGGGATTATAACATGACACCAGACAGGCATTTAGGGTAAGTGACATTTATTTTGCTAAGTCATTATTTGTATTTTATTTGTGTGAATGCCTATATGCTCTTTACCTTTTTAGAGCTGCATGGATCGATAAGTGTCGCCCAGACATCCTGATCTCAGAGTCTACGTATGCAACCACCATCCGTGATTCAAAGAGATGCAGGGAGAGGGATTTCTTGAAAAAAGTGCATGAATCCATAGAAAGAGGAGGAAAGGTAAGAGACAGTTCAACCCTTTATTGCATATTGGAATGGAGGGTTTTATATATAGTTTTATTACTTTTAACCATATAAGCTATGATGCAGGAAATTCAGGAGTTTGTTCAAGTACAGAGAGTTCAGTGTGCACAAGAGGAATTCATTGTGCATAGATCTCAGAGTCAATCAAGAAAGAGTAAAGACGGGCTAGAAATAAAACATACCAAAAAATCCACCATCAAACATTTGAGATTCTGTGTCATACCATGAAATCTTGTGCTTTCAGGTTCTCATTCCAGTTTTTGCCCTCGGAAGAGCACAAGAACTCTGCATCTTGCTGGAAACCTTTTGGTAGGCTTCTAAGTTCCCACAAACTGCAGCAGATCCCTAACAGCTTTTTCGTTTCATTAAGTCCGATAGAATAATTGTGGTATATAATTATTCTTAATTAAGTAGCAACTTCGTGGGCACTCACTAATTATCACCTCCACTCTACAGGGAGAGAATGAACCTGAAGGCCCCAATCTACTTCTCCACTGGGCTGACAGAAAAAGCTAATCACTACTACAAGCTTTTCATAACATGGACCAACCAGAAGATTAGAAAAACCTTTGTACAGAGAAATATGTTTGAATTTAAACATATCAAAGCTTTTGATCGCTCCTATGCTGATAATCCCGGACCAATGGTGTGTCTATTGTGTCACAATTCAATATCTGAGCAAAAAAATAAACTGGCAGTGATTTCTTATAATGCATACACTTTCAGGTAGTGTTTGCTACACCTGGTATGCTGCACGCCGGTCAGTCCTTACAAATCTTCAAGAAATGGGCTGGAAATGAGAAAAATATGGTATGTCATATGGAAATATTAAAATATTTTAAGGTAACAATGCTTGATAAATAACTATATATATATATATATATTTTTTTTTTAGGTAATCATGCCTGGCTACTGTGTGCAAGGAACAATTGGCCACAAAATCCTAAATGGACAGAGGAAACTAGAGATGGAGGGGAGAGCCACAGTGAGAAAACCTTTCCTTGAACAAAATACTTCTTATATAACATTGTTCTTGCATTGATGTGCCCTTGGTTTCTGGAAAAAAGTGTGGCTAAGACATGATGTTCAACATACTAAACTCAGAGTTGTTTACTGTCATGGAAAATAATTAGCACTCTGGACATACATTTGAAGCAAAACACAAAAGTCATTGAATTGGAGTTAAAAGCAAATATATTGTTACATATGTACGAATATTTGAGACAACAGACCTTCACTCATCCAAAGCCTTGCCCGCTGCTGTCTGACTTACAAGAGAAATTACAGATCTTATATATATATTTAGTCAGATCCATGTTAGGTCAACTTGGAAATGGTTACTCCTCAACTCCACATGTACACATTTACCATAAACAGTAAAAGGGACACTTGGACAGTAGAGAGACTAGATGGAAAAGACCTGACATGTCAGTCTGAACAAGTTTGACATGTTACGCAGCAGGTGGCCATATGTTATACAATGTTTAAAAAGAGAAGACTGGACACTACAACATTCCTTTCTTCATCATAAATTTACATAAAATAAATAAATATCAGATTTTATCAAATTAAAAATGCCCTGGAATAATGTTACATTTGGGATAGTAACTGACAGTCTTCATTTTTGTATGGCTCTTACAGTTGGATGTCAAGCTACAGGTGGAGTATATGTCCTTTAGTGCCCATGCAGATGCAAAGGGCATAATGCAGCTCATTCGTATGGCTGAGCCACGTAACATGCTGCTCGTACACGGGGAAGCGGTGAAAATGGAGTTTCTGAAGGGCAAGATTGAGCAAGAGTTCAGTAAGTTATGTGCACCCACACACTAGTTACTTAATGGATGCCACTTTACACCTGGATAGAGATTCAATAATCTGACCAGTGCTTCTGTCTTGAAATGGCAGGCATCAACTGTTACATGCCAGCTAATGGAGAAACAGCCACGGTGACGACAAACCCCAGCGTTCCTGTGGATATCTCACTCAATCTGCTCAAGAGGGAAATGGCTCTTGGAGGTACAGTACGTTATGGTGCATAAAGTCTTAAGAACACATTCAGTGTGCCCACACAGTTTCACTTTCAGAATTATGTGTTTATGTTGGGTGTGACATTTACCTTTGTTTGTTGGTGTATTTACCCTTCTGCCTCTGCTACCTACATATTATAACACCTTTAACATTCGAAAAATGATGTGTCATGTCATGTTTTTACATTTAAGCTTAAAGATTTAGCTGTTATGGTGCAGTATTTCCTGAAATACAGAGTCTCTTAGGTGTAATGTCTTGTATAATAGTTTTTTCTCACAAAAATAATAGCATCCAACACAGATATATAATTTTGAGGCCTTGGATAATGCTGGTTCAGTGGAACAGCCTCCTGTAGTGATGAGTCATTGTTAGTCTTTGTGGGCAGCTCAGTGGGTTACACTGCCTTGGTTGGAGTACAACCTTTAAGTGTGGAGTTTGTGCGTCCCCTCATGCTTTTGTGGGTTTTCCCTGGGTGTTCTGGTCCCCCCCCCCCCCCTTTAAAGGGATAATTCAGACTGACCTAACGCTACTCCAAAAATGTCTGATCTCTGAAAATGCTATAGTGCTGCCTCACACATTATCACCATGAAAACAATATAAGTGTTTTATTTGATACATGAAAAAATTAAATACTTCATGTAGTAGAGTAAATGACTATACTTTGTTTATATAATATTTACACATTAAGCGTAACTAAGGTTTTGTTGTTTTTTTTGCATAGGGAACAGAAAACATGAATGTTTTCACATATTTGTGGTATTTTCAGTGGTCAGGTGGACCACATAAACCATGATAAAATCCTCCAGTATTTTGCCTGAAAGTATAATTTGGTGAAAACAAACCAAAAAAACAGATGAAAGATTGGTATTTAGAAGTTTTGTTTTTTTATGGGATTATATGACTGATGAAAGGACACTACAGTGAATGCAATACAATGCCACCTCAGATATTCCATTAGCATGAACATCTCTATTAATTTATATATTTTTGTGAATTTGTTGAAGGACCTTTACCTGATCCAAAAAAACCTCGGACAATGCACGGAACTCTCATCATGAAAGAAAACGTAAGTTCCCTGTTATTACTTGATCGTATAAATCTTCAAAGATGACCCTTTCTCCTTAATCTTTTAAATGTTCTGTGGTTCTCTTATCTTTTCCTAAAGACTTTGATGCAGTTTAATGGGATTTATTGACATAAGCTAATTCTTGTCTGTCCTTGACAGAGTCTGAAGCTGGTTTCTTCAGAACAAGCCCTGAAGGAGCTGGGTCTTAACGAACATCAGTTACGCTTCACCTGCCGTGTGCAGCTCCAGGACCCCCACAGTGACCCTGACACACTCCACAGGATCTACACACACCTCAAAAGGTGACATAAACTCTATCTTGGAGATGTCATAAGGGCTACACTCGTCTTCATAACATTGAAATTCAGCAAAATGTTTGTGGGGTTTTTTTTTCTTTCTCTTATAAACCACATCACCTGTTGTTTTGCCTTCTAAAAAGTAGCTTCTCTCATGGTTTCAATTTAAACTATCTTTGATTAATAATATCTTTGAATTAGGGCTGTCAAAAGATTAATTTTCTTGATCGCAACTAATCTCAGAAATTTCAGACTTAATCGCGATCAATCTTAATTTACTTTGCATGTGTAAAATTGATATTTTTTGTGTCTTAAATCAGTATAAAATGAAGACAAAGGCAGAATTTACCTTTTGGGCTTTTTTATTTTCAAAAAGAGTGTAGAGAAAGGAAAACAAGTATTAAGAATGAATGACTGGCAACTTTGAGAAATTGTAAATAAATGAACACACGAAAGCTTCTGCTTGAGCTGCCTACGGATGCGTAGAAGGAACAAAAGACTAGCAAACTCGAAGTAGCACGTTTAACCGACAATGAGTTTAATTAATACAACCAGAGGAGCTGCATGTGGATGGTAGAAGTGCTGGCAAACTCATCGTGATTAAAAAAATATTCGCGATCACAATTTACATTAATCTAATCGCTATTAACGCGTTAATATTCCTAGCACTACTTTGAATATTCCAAATATTTAATCATAATTTCTCTGTAAATAATGATTTTAAAGCTTATATCTAAGAGATATCCCACTTCAGAATGACATTAATCCTCTTTTTTCAGTCCAGTTCCAGTAGGTGAATTGGTATGGATGCATGAAACTGTAATGACATCACACAACTTTACTTTTTAAACAAGTAAAAAAGTACTGAGAACTGCAGCATATTTATGTCTTCCAAGACATTTTATTTGGAACAATAACTTAAGAAGTCTTCACATGTGTAGGAGTGCAAATTTCTATGGCAACTCCTTTAACATGAAGAAAAATATGAACAAATCAAGTTGGCAGCAATCTATTATGAACTATTGTTGAGAGGGTTTCTCTGTGTGAACTCAAAAGTAATTGCAAGTGTATTCAGAGAGTGTAGACCTCCACAAAAACCAGTAGTCTGTCCTTCTTATTCAATAATAGAACTGTTTATTTGTTCATGTCAGGAACCAGGAAAATGTAAAAACCTATTCCAGCCTCTGCTCATTGCTATGGATGTTCTCCAGATGTGAATCAGTCTCATACCTAAGTTTTTATGACTTGCTGACTGACCGACACATATCGTCCGATTTATCCGTTTTTGGTCCATGATACAAATTTTTACAGTTTAGTGGATTTGAGTCATGTCTTTGTTTCAGATCAAGGTTATAATCGTTAACGAAAATGAACAAAATAACGAAAACTAAAATTGAAAAAACATTTTGGTTAACTGAAATAAATTAAAACTACAATTAAAAGAAAAAACAGTAACTAACTGAAACTGTTGTGTGTGTGTTTACAAAACTAGCTAAAACGAACTGAAATTTTAGGTGAAACACCCTTTGTTTTTGTCTTTGATAATTAGTTTATAAACCTTTCGGATTGGTACAAAATCACCTTATTTCGCTCAGTTTTATGTGAGCAGGTGCACCTTACAGCACCTCATGGTCCGTCACTTCTCAGTCAAATTCGGCTTCTAATCATTCCACTATCCAGGAACATGGCAACAAAAGCTGGGAGAAAGCGTCAGAGTCCGATTTGGAATTTCTTTAAATATGACTGAGACAGACAAGTGGAAACTAGTGATAAAATATGTGGAATATTTTTTAAGGGAAAAACTCCCATGAAAAAAACACAAACTAATAATAACTAAACTAAAACTAAACATTTGGGGGGGAAAAAGTAAAACTAATAAAAACTAGTAAACCCACTTTAAAAACTATTTAAAACTAACTGAATTAGAGAAAAAAAAGTCAAAACTAAATAAAACTAAACTATAATCAAAAATGCACAACTATCATAACCTGGTTTCAGATCCATGTTGTTGGGATACAGAGGCAAAATTTGTGTCACTATCAAAATAATTACAGACTTGACTGTGTGTAATCAGATCACCTGTTGGGTGGGGGTCAAAAGACAATTTCTAAAGAGTAGAATGCTAAATTTGCAACTCACATTTCACATTAGTATTTATAATAAAAATGCAAGAAATGTGTGTACATTTTAATTAGCTGCCACGTAAGTGCAGAGCTACATGTGTTTGTGTCATTTCCGAAGCCGCGTCCGCTTTGAACTCTGTCCGGAAGATTTCTCTAAGGCTATTACTCCGATTTTCTTCAAACTTTGCATGATTGTACTTTGGGTCCATACAGAGGGTGGAAAGGAAGATGGTCCAAAATTGACCTAATTTTATGTTTTTGTCCTATTTTGACTTTAAATATTGCAGATAGATTTGTTACTATAGAA
>JAPSES010000236.1:19103845-19128259 GCA_029822895.1 Maxillicosta whitleyi
TGGGGTGTTTTTGTGAACCAGACAAGTTAAATTGAAATAGAGTGGAATTGTCCCTGCAATAAATGTGGGACAATTTTCAGAATATTTTGCTCATATCACTCTCTGATGAGACCATGTGGGCGTCATCCGCTTTTCACAATGTTTTGCATGTAGAGTATGTATTGACATCTATGGCATTGCTACCAGTTTAGGATTTTACTTACTATCATACCAGCATTTGTAATGATTTTTCTTTTTTTTTTTATGTTCTTAGTGTGTTAAAAGGTTACACCATCCAGCACCTTCCTGATGGCACAGTCATGGTGGAGTCTATTGTCATCAAAGTGTCCTCCTCTGCTGAAGACCCCAACACCAAAGTTCTGCTGCTGTCTTGGAGTTACCAGGTAACATTACCAAACTAGGTACTGTTTATGTTTGCCACCATACCCCGGCTGTCCTAGATTTGTTCAACATAGCACACAAGGAAATTACAGCCAGACCGCAATGTTAGGTTCTATATGCGTGTTTGTACAGTTAAGCAACATGCCCACGAAGCCCTCAAGAGAAGCATAAAAAGCCTGTGTGGGTGTACAATATGAAAGTAGGGGCTTTGAAAGCGTTAAACGGGGAGAGTGATCGCTTATTTGAGTCTCTGCGCAATGGAAGGAAAGTACTGTCTGTGGTTTCATGTATTCCGTGCAGAACCAAAGTACAAAGAAGGTGTAAAAGATCACAGCTGAGGGTACTTTCTGCTTCATTTTGTACAGCTTCTTCCCTGATGTTTACAGTGTCACATTCACTATTTACCATTGAAGTCAAGTCTAACATGTCACATGTTCTGTGGCTTTTTCATTCATGAATTTGAATATGAATATGAAAGCATTTTGATTTTAAGTTGTGTGTGATAATGGGAGTGTAATGATGAGATTTAATATGTGTGTTGAATGCTACTTATATACTTATAATGCAGGAATATTTTTTGTTGTTGCATAAAGCACACTGAAATTTTATGCTTATTATTAATAAAATTAATATTGGCCCTATTTCATTAATACCTCTTTGTAATGCTGTTGTATTATTAGTACTAATTAAATGTCACAGTTATTGAAATGAAAAAAGCCCAATAAATACAGTTTCTTTGTGCAGGTTGACTGCGTAGGTTTTTTAATTTCTATCTCAATAATGTCAGTGTTAAAAAAAAAAAAAAAACATTTTGCAAACATTTTTGTGATATTGAAATTGTTAGAGTGTGTGCATATTATGTTCAGTATATATACCACTGCTGTCAAACAATTTCATTTTTTAAATTAGATTAATCACAATTAAATGTCATTGATTTTTAATCTATATTAATCAGGTTTAATTTTGCAAATAGACTAAAAAAAAGAAGAAGTGAGTATATAAGCATGTAATGTGTTTATTAAACACCTTCAACAGTTCCAACATAACAACTTGGAACAAGTTTTCCTTCTCAGGGATTTTTGTACTCATATTTTCCATCCAGAGAACCAACTTGCTGTTTAGTGTCTGCTGCTTTTATGCGTTGGCTCTGCTGTCTGTCACCATCAGATCAACTGCCTATTTGTTCATGCGCGATGGTAACATTTTTAGTCTTTCTGCACTGTAGATGGGTTAATTGCATTGAAATTTTTAATCTGATTAAATCATGATGATGGGTTTTTGACAGCCCTAATATATACACATGAATATACACACTTGTGATTTTTTATTTATTTTTTTATAAACACAACTCATTCCACATTGTCGGCATTAACACGTTACATCTGTGAAACTAAAATTGGACGTTTTCTTCTGCAAAACTATTTTTTGATCACCATGGTTTCTCTTTTAGGATGAGGACCTCGGCAGCTTCCTTTCAAACCTGCTGAAAAAAGGACTTCCACCTGGACTGTGCTGAAGCATTCATTTAGTTGGAAAACTATAAGAAGAATTTCCAGCCTAGATTTATGGAATTACAACCTCCCTCTGAGTTGTATTTTGTATTATAATGTACTGTTTTGTAGACTTCCTAGACTGTTTGTAGACTGTCAAAATCAGGAGAAAAACAAAAGAAATTCACATTTGTTGCTTTATTTTGGTGTACAAAATCAACTTTAATAAACATTTTTATAGAAAGAGCACATTTTTTTTATTTTTACTTAAGCTAATATACAGTTCCTTGTAAATCCCAGGAGAATGAAGCATAGACTATTCAAGTAAGTGCATGTTTATGAGAAAAAGTTCAGCTCATTGTGATCATATAAACCCCCCTTCTCCTCCCTGTACATCTCTTCAGCCACGTCAGCTTGAAGCTCCTCCATTTGCAGTGGCTGGTGGTGATGTAGTAAAGCACAGGGTCCAGGCATGTGTTTAAGATGACCAGGGCCATTGTGACCCGCCTGGCGTGGTAGATGGCATTGATGGTGGAGCAAGTCTTAATGAAGCCGCTGCGTCGTTGAATGAAATGCAGCAGATACACCACATGGTTGGGTAGGAAGCAAAGCAGCGTTATGACCAGGATGGCGTAGATCACCTTTAAAGCTTTTTGAGCCGTTTTAGTCTTTATCCTGGAAATCCGCCTGGCAGCTAAAGGATAACACACCAGAATGATCACGGATGGTAGAAGAGATCCAAATATCAGGCAGAAAACGCTGAAGATGCCCAAACGCGTCTCCCACTCTTTCTTAGAGAAGTTCTCAAAGCACTTACAGCTACCAGTTTGGTGAGCCTCCAACGGTCCCATGAGGATAAAAACCAGCATAGCCGTTCCAACGACAACCCAGAGGATCACACTCACAACTAGAGAGTACCAGGACATCCGAATCCTCAGGTAGACGTGGGGATGCACAGTGGCCATGTAGCGGTCCACGCAGATGCAGGTCATGAAGCAGATGCTCATGTAGATGTTGGCGTAGAAGACACTCCCGGTGACGCGGCAGGTGACGTCCCCAAATTCCCACTTGTTTTTGTTCATGTGGTAATGGATCCGAAAAGGTAGAGTGCAGAGGATGAGGATGTCAGCCAGAGCCAGGTTGCTGATGTACACGCTGAAAGCTGTGCGAGGAGTTACTTTGAAGCTGAAGAAGAAAAAGGCTGCAAGATTCCCAGGCAAACCTATGACTAAAGCGATGATAGAAACAGTAGGGAACAGGTAGAACTGGTACTCTTCTGAAGGAGCACTGCAGTTGGTACCTGTCACATCCATCGCTGCAGAGTGGTGGAAACAGACGGGTGTTATGAGAATGAAAGTCAGTGTCAGGACAGTTGTCACGAACCCCGCTGCATTGCAAGATGTCTTCAGAAACGGCACCTACAGTAACAGAAATGTGCTGAGTTTTTTTTTTTTTTCCACTTGTTCTTTCACATAACTGAAGTATTTTAACACAACATACTTTCTGTTTATGGTTTCTTAAAGTGACGTGTGAAGTTTGGTGGAAAATGTTTTTTACATTGTACTTTTTTTTTTTTTTTTTTACCATACTTATAAAGTGTGTTAGAACACATGTGTGGTATTTGTTTTAGGTGTAATCTTGTACAAATAAAGTACAGCTAAGCAAAATCAAAATGTTCATTAATAAAACAAAAATGTTACATATTTCTCTGTACTCCAGATAAATAAAGACTAGGATTAAGAATACCCAGGGTTTAATTAAGTTAGGATGTCAAAGAACATCATTACACTTTTTTCTGAAATTGTACATGTATTTACTATAATATAATTTCATGTACTTACCGTGTCACACAGCTTCTCTTTATCTCCATATGCAGGAACTTAGTATAACCATTTACTTCTGACAAAGGACATGAAGGTTTTGCTGCTGTACTGTGTTTGAACTGCTCCCCTCTGTGCGCTGTAAACCATGCTGCTCTTCGCTCAGTTCTCTTAACTTCCTGTTTGGGTGTGCAAATCACACAGGAAACCAGCATTAGTTTAGATATTAAATAAACGCACGACTTTCCATTATCACCCACATATAGGAGTACATCTAATGTGACCTCAGGGTTACTACATTTAAAAAAGGTGTTAAATTTGGTCATGCGTCATAGAGTAATGTGATGGGATGTGAGGCTTAAGATCTAAGTGATTTCACTAAAGCCCCAGTTTTTAAAGAATAAACTTTATATAATTGGGATTTGCAGGTTTGTTGAGTAATGGTGAATTGTTCTTAGTTATAAAGTAAGTGCGATATTCCATTTCACAGGCTTCAGTTCACATGTTCGCTTCAGTCTCACACCAAGGTGGGTTTACTGCCAACCAGGAATAAGTATGTAACCAAGCAGAATCCAGGAAGGAAATCCAAAAATATTTAATAAAACATATTAACTGTATCAACACAAATTCGTGCATTGCTCAGAAAGCTGGTTATTAATTAATCACAGCACTCAAATATTAAATACATGAATTGATTAAATAAACACGTTATTTGAACCTCACACAAATCCTCTCATTCAATTTGACTTTATCAGCAGCTATTAAATGTTAAAACTACAAAGAATGCCTAGATATGAAGATAGTTAGGTACAGTATAGTTAAATAGAGGTATAGAAAGCTAAATATAGGGCTCTTTTGCCCCCATCCAGTGGCTCCCTGTTGATTTGTCTGAAAACAAGACTGTACTTTTTAATGGTTTTACTGAACTACAATCAAAAACCAAAAGGTGTCATAAACTAATTTATCCCCAGTGCAAAGATTGATCAATGAATGTGAGATGAGATGAAATGTCACACAAGAGAAATGGAGAAACAGACTTAAAATCAGATCTAAAAGCAAAACAGAATCAATCAGGTTCATGTTCCCATTATAATTATCAATACGGTTGTTGTTGTTGTTGTTGGTGGTGGTGGTGGTGGTATTGTTGATGTTCTACTGTGAAGGGCTTCTCCACCTCTTTCCCCCTCCCCCTTCACTACCTCCTTCTCTTCTCCTCCCCCTTGTCTCTTCATGTCAGGTCCGGCATCAAAATATGGTTCAACAAATCTCACAATAAAGTCATTAATATATCAAGGGAACCTCATACACTTCATGAAGTTTCCCTTGGCAGGAAAAAGTAGCCAGACTACCATTCTGCTGCTATGATGCTGGACAAGTTTTTATTTTATTTTATTTTTTAAGAAAAATTTAAATTTGGCTTGTTATATTTTGCCTGGAGATAATCAACTCTACTCTACAGGCACACTGAAAATATTTTCTCAGTAAAAAATAAAGAAATAATAATAACATGCTTTTACTTTGAAAGACAAAAGCAGAAGTAGTAGCTCACTGGTAGCCGAAACAGTAAGAAGCTAAAGAATAATTTGGTTGTTTTGTGTTACTCTAGAAGTAGCGTTAACGACAAAAACTAGGGAATTTGTCGACAGCCGTTATCCGTATGCAGAGACAGTTTTATGTCGTTGTTGCCTTTTATTCAGTAACCCAGGGAAGCTTTATTTTGCGCAGGTTTCAACATTGTTTTGCTAGTTAGCTGTTAGCATACCGGTGTTTCCTTAGACCCGCATACCACAAGGCTTTGTACCAATTCATGTTCTAGAAGACCCTGTAAAACGCTGTAAAATCTGCCCAAAATCTATATAGATAAGTATGAATAAGTCCGCTGAATCAGACACATCTAATGAAAAGGAGAAGGCTGCCTCTGATACATGCTACATCTGTCTGAGTCCTTTTGGAAACCAAACTGTAGGTTCTCTTGAAAAGTGCCAGCACACCTTCTGCATTGAATGTATTCTCCAGTGGTCCAAGGTAAAAAAAAAAAAAAATGCACATCACCCACCATTGTTTGTTTTTCCTAGCTTGAAGAAAATACTAAACACTTAAGATCTTATAATGTAATCTGTTATAATATTATTCCTCTAGCAGTTTAGGGTAGTCCTACTTTTAGTAATGCCACAGATACTTGGTTAAATATAATTATTTATGTGTAATATGAGTGCAAAGTTGAAGTGAAATGTATTTGACATGTTTGATTTCCTCTTGCATCACAATAATGCTGCAGTGCCTCACTTTTCCCCACTTTTTCATAAATATTCTGCCAGTATTTAAAGGTACTTTTTTGCACAACAGCTGATGTAGATACAGAAGTTTCTTTCTTTTTCATCATTTTGGTTTGGTTGCTCTGTATCCCCCTTAACAATGACATTTTCAGTGTAAATATAAAAGTAGTTTCTAGTTTAAAGTCTTGACCCTTCATCTCATTATCTTTGAATGAACATAAATTCAAGCATTCAAATATACAAATATGGAAATACCACTGATATAATACTACAGATAAAGGCCACTACCATTGGTGAAAAGACAATATCGGCCTTTACCGATATTTGCCTGATATCTTGCTGCATCCATAAATATCACAACAGTTAGAACACTGTTACCTCTCAGCAGGGATACTTTTACCTGATCATTTAAAACTGTTTCATACAATTCAGTATCTGTCTTGAATCTCAGACTGCCAACACGTGCCCTGTGGATCGGACCAGTTTTACTTTAATTCACCAGAGGCCGCATGCAGGACGTGCTGTACAGAAGAAGGTAATTGGGCACAGTGTGTGTTCTTGTTGTTTAATAAAAATTTCATCCAGTGATCATATGATTAGTGTTTGCTGTTGAATCCATTATGTTGCAGATTAAAGTGAGAGCTCCAAAAAGGGGTTTCGATGATGAAGAGGAGAGTAATAGTGTTAACTGTGAGAAATGTGGACGAAATGATCGCAGGAACCGGATGCTGGAGTGTGCACAATGTGATTCAGGGTATGGCAGTACAAAACAAACAAACCTGCTCATCTCAAATTGTTCTTTTATTCATTTTTTTTGTCACCTGTAGTTGCATAAGTTAAATGTATGTTTCCAGATTTCACATGTTCTGCTTGACGCCACCATTAAATGTCTTCCCTGAGGGTGAATGGATTTGTCCTGAGTGTGAGCTCGGCCCTAACAATACAGGTAACTTACACTAGTGTATTTTGTTTTCCATTTACTGTTTTCTATTTACCATTTACTTTTTTAATGAAGAACGTTATTGGTTTCTTTGCATTTTATTGTAAATTTACTTGATAGTCTCACAGACTTGCAATACATTTATTACAGTAATTTACGAGTAATCCTCACTAGTCCTTGCATCAAATATAGCATCAGAACTACACAGTTTGTATCATGAACACAACTGTAATGTGATGAAACTTAGTGACACTAGATGTTTTCTATTTATTTTATGCTAATTCAAAATGATAAGTAATCTGTGGACTAAAAATATGGACAAAAAATATTGGTACACCTACATCACACCTACAGTTTGCAGGACTTCTCATTCTTATTAATTTGACATATAATGGTAAAAATGTTCATATTGGTGTTAATTATCATAAATAATGTCAAATCAATATTTAATATGAGACTGATTTGTTTTTTCTGAGCTACTACTCAGCTACTTGTGATTTAGGGACATTATTTATGGTCAGAATGTAATAAATATTTTGGACATATAGAAGCAGAACATTTAAAACAATTTAATTGCTGTTGATCTTTTGAAGAATTGTTGATGAGACCTATAACAATACTAACTGTAAAGATGAAAGAAAAAAATATATTTTAAAGCACATTGACCTTAACACTCAGATAATTAAGGTTTTTATGACTGAATGAATGAATGACTGAATTCGGTTTATTGTCATTGCACATAAAACATAAACATATTTCAAGGCAACAAAAACACATTGCAGCAGTATAATTGAAATTGTTAATACACATACAAATAGTACTCATTTAACATTTATTGAGCTTCAAGTGCTGCCCACACAGGTGCCTGATCAAATATCTTATACCATTTTTACTACTTATCAAATACTGGCTTTGAAAAACAAATTAAGGCCCATGACCGATGTTGAAAAAAATTGATATATTCGCTAATTTTTCCTGTTACTTTTGTCCTTATACTATATAAGCCAATAAACTAATAGCACAACATTTTTCATAATAGTGAGAATATTAAGTCATCATGTATATACACTGATTACAAAAAAGACAGTCTACTTCATAGGGGTGTGTATTAGCAAGAATCTGGCAATACGATACAAATCACAATACTAGGATCACAATAAGGTATATCATGATAATGTTAAAAAGGAAATTTTTTGTTGTTTTACAGTCATTAGAGTTTAAGATCCTGCTCAAATGTTCATATTCTCTTAGTTCATAACTAACATCATGACATTTTTGTGCGTATGTATGACATTTCTTGTGTATCTGCCCCCTAGACAGTAAAAAGGTGCTTTTAGGATGCTTCAAATTACCATTATTTAATAAAACAGTGTTAAATGATAATAAATAAAATCTAAACAATGAAGAAAAACAAAAATGAACTGCTGCCATATCTGCATTTGAGTAAATAAATACCTAAAAATATAGATACACTACGTTTTAATATCGATACAGTATCGTGAAATGAAATATCGTGATATATTGCAGATCTGATATTTTCTTACACCCCAACTACTCAAGCTCTTTTTGCAACTTTTTGATCCACTTGTCCTCAAATCTCTAAAATATTCTTTAGTCCTACAGTTTAATCTAACACATACTTTCACTTGTTACCAGCTTTCTAGATTATTAGAAGGATTTTTCCAGCTCTTCTGACATTATTTGTGTTCTTTCACAGACGACTTACCTGGTGAGGATGAAATCAGCGATGGAGAAGTAACAGACCTGCTCGCTGAAGTAGATGAAACCGCATCAACCAGCAGTCGTCTTCGTCCGTCCACCATAAATCAGCCCAGAGGCTCAGATAGACGACAACGACACAGTGAGAGGATCCAGAGCAGAGCCGCAGAGGATCCTCCACGCCATCTTCAAATCTCAGGGGTCAGTCCAGTATTACTCATATGTAACAACAGATAGTTAATCTTTTCTGGACATTTGTGATAAAATAAAACAAGTCAAAAAGGTTTGTCAAGCTTAATATAACACACAGTATTTTACAGCAAAAAACAAAACAAAACATTGTGTACTTTTTATTTGTACATTTTCATTTTATTGTCAGTAATATTCGGATCACCTTACCGTTTCCTTTGTTTGGGCTTAATGCTGTTGAGATTTAGGGAGTCACAATTATCTTTTATTTTTTTGTAACTTCAATTTTTATTGAGTTTTCACATATTTATAGACAAAAAACAATACTACAAACAAGTTGTATATAAGAACAACTACAATAACACTAACAAACAGTCTGGAGATGCTACTGTAGCTTACAATCCTCTGTTCCATTTGGTATCCCTTCAGTTGGTGTCATGGTGTCTCATAAGCGATCCATTTTCCCCATTTTTTGTCAAATGTGCTCTTTTTGAGTCTCAACATGAATGTCAATTTTTCCATAACATGGATTTCCTGGATAATGTCCAGCCACTGCTACTGGAGGCACAATTATCTTTTAATTTCTTTTACTCCCCAGCATGTGCCTAAATACTTGTTACGCGCACCAATTCATGTGATCATAACAGATGACCCTCGACCTCATAGTGATACCAAGGATGGTTCAGTCCAGGAGTAAGTCAGCACCTTTTATCTCACACCGCTTCAGCTTCAAAAGTCTGAATATTGATTGATATTCAGGATAATCATATCTATGTGTTTGTTTTTTACAGTGTTGAAGAAAAGAAAAACTAAAGGCAATATGTTCGGGGATTTCAGCAACATGCATGTCCCAAGTACGTAGAGCAGGGGTTTTCAAATGCGGCCCTCGAGGGCCGGCATCCTGCATGTTATAGATATCTCCTTCTTCCAGCACGCCTGGTCCGATTAATGATCAGCTGATCATCGAAGCTCGACAGAAGCCTGGTAACGATGTAATGGCTTCCAGGTGTGGTAGAAGAGGGGAGTATCTAAAACATGCAGGATACTGGACCTTCAGAACTGGATTTGAATACCGCTGATGTCATAAGGACTTGAAATCTTCATCAACTTTATCCGAGGTGCTCCTGATAGAAATGACCATGAGGTGGCAGCATTGTGTCACCAGATTTCACCAGATTTTTACTAACGTTACAGTTGAGCCTAAGACCTGTAAGAATGTGAAATCCTCCTGAGACCCAGGAATGTAAAAGTTTTTGCTTTTTAATATTAAATAATTGCTGTAGAAACAGCATGATGCAGGAGGTGTTTAATTTTTTTTTTAATTGTATTTTTTTTTTTTTTTTTTATGAAATGTCCTTGACACCTTTGTTTTTTTGTTTGTTTGTTTTTGGATTGCTGGTTCTCAGGGGGATGTGCTATATATATATATATATATATATATATATACACACACACTCAGTGATGTTATTATTCTGTTTTTACTTTTTCTACCTGTTGGATTTAGTATAACATAAAATGGCCTTTTACTGTTAAACCTGTTTGTGTGTCCATTTGTGTTTATGCAGCCATCAGAAATGTTCCTGTCAAAGTAAATCAACCTTAGCAATGAGTGCTTTCAAAATAGATGCATTTAGTACAGGAATATCACAATATCTACAAAAATCAAAATTACAGTTGTATTACTAATCCGTGACACAGGAGACATGATGTTTCTGACTTTCACAGAGGGAACCTTGTGAGTTAATTGGGATGTCAGGTAATTAAACGATCACACTCTGGTTCCTCTGGCTTCTCTGCTGGATTTCCGCATCCTACCTCTTGTCAGCAGCACTGAGCTATCGCCTAGCAACCGCAGCCTCCTTGATTCCTCAGTATCTCATCCAGCTGCGCCCGACAAACTTCCTCAGACAGACCTGGCGGCTTAGTGATAGATCCACACTTTGATGTCAAACAGAGACCGTACACTGTGATTGATTCTCAAAGCGAATTCAGATCAAGAGCGGCTCAAGTGATTCACAAATAAAAGATCCAAAGATGTGATCCAAAGATGCTCAAGATGAAATTCACAGAGCACAGTCATTATTGAAGTCCCCATTGTGACCCCTGAGATTTATAGTGATATCATAGTCATTGTATTTCAGCTGTATCCATACTCCATTCTTATAAGTGTGTGTGTGTGTGTGTGTGGTTATCAGTGTGCTCTGTTGTGATTCAGTGGGCGGGGACTTGCAAGCCTGCAGCTCATCTTGCCCTACTTTCCCCAAAACAATGTGCGCAGAAAAACAAATGTTCACCTTCATTGGCCACTCATGTGTGCTAAGCAGAATGGTTAAAGAAACAAAATATCCAGACAATATAAGGCGTGTAACGTAAAGTATACACTGAAACACACTCACTGTTACTTGTATATTGATTTACTGCTTCACCTAAGGGTTGAAGGAAACCCGATCCTTTCATTATCCCTACTCCATTCTCTCTGGCGTTTATTTTACATACAAAGAATCAATAGTAATAAAAATCTAATTCGTATCTAACGTTTGCCAATTTGATGGTGTGATTTGCATTTTTTCCCCCCCTTGTTACTCTGCATGACCCTGTTATCAGTCACGGGAGTTGTCATCCTCACACCTGGTGTTAACAGTCTGAACTGTTTTTGACATCTTAGTGCTTGATTCAAGTCCAGCTGACACAGTGAAACTGATTTCCTGCAAAGAACATTCCTTTGTTTCAGTTCCAACCGTTCCATTTCTGACCCTGTGCTCACCCTGTTCATAACTGACAGGATCCCATTGCTATTGTCTTTTTAGTCGTTGCTCATACCAACGGCACATTGAAGTCATTAGAAAAGGCCTGCAGAGGTGATGGGATTTTGTTGTAAAGTTGATGACTCCTTCAGCAATTAGGCTTAACCTAACGCGATTAACGTACAATGGAAGCAAGGTCACAATTTCTAATGCGTCTCCAGAGAGGGTCTATGTGTTTGTACAGTATCTACTTAAGGATTGATGTACTATTATCACATGTGTGAAGAGTTCATTTTAATGCATTCGATGTATATTACTGTCTAAAACCACTTAGACTGTATCCTCAACCAGTCTATATTGACAGACAGATATCTATATAAAAGGGAAGTGGACTCTGTGTGTGTGTGTGTGTCGGGCATCACACAAAATCCAGGAAGAGCTGACAGCTGCAGGTTAGCAAACATATGTATTTCTGGTCAAGACAGAGACTAGCAAAACCGGCAAGTTGATAGGACCGATATTTTGGGAGATATCAGTAATTTTTGAATATAGTAGTCTTAAAATCACTTTGCTATGCCCCCCTCCCCTCATTCTAAAGCATACTCTGTAGGCCTGGATAAGTTGAGTTTACTTTAACAAAAACAAAAGAGAAAAATTAAGTAATGAGTAATGAAATTTTTAGGTACATTTAATTAAGATTTTAAGTTACATGTACTTTAAAAGTTAATTTTTTTTAAGCCAACCACTTCTTTTTTTTTTTTTTATAAAGTAAACTCAGCTTGTTGGGCCTTCTAGTCTCCCCCACTGAGAAAAGTAATAAGTCATCTTGCAGACACAAAGCTAACAGAAAATGTCTAACCCTGAAACTTTTAAATCCATTTTAACTTACATTTATTCACACATTCGACTATATTTACAAATACGTTGACAATACTTCATATTTTTTTTAGTAATGTCATCAAACCTATATTTTTAAGTGCATTTTAATTAATTGAAGTATTTTTAGCAACTGTTGAGTTGTATTGTGACATTATGTTGACTTGTAATCCACGGTCATGCAATTGTTCTATCATTTTAAGAGATAATTAGCTCAAAAATTAGCTTCTTTATTAGAGTACCTATACCAAAGTGGAGTAAACATATTTGTTGCAGCAGCGGCGGGAATCAGCAATGATAGTTATGACGTACCACATCCAGTCAAAGACAAGCACTGACTGAGACATTAGCTACACAAGCTAATCACCACTGACAGTCGTGCTGAATAAGTCATCACCGACATTAGCAGGGCTGTGTGCATGTGTCAATTGCCTTTATTTTTTTAACATTACCATCAAAATGCTATATCTTCATTACAGGCGGCACAGTGAGGCTTATTCAGCGTTATTTCTCATATGTTGCTACACATTTGCTTGATGACAAATACCCAATTTTCCAATTTTTAGAACGCTTTCAGGCATTTGACAAAGAAATGAGCAGAAGGTGAATGCATTTTTTAACACAGTGTTTCTCATACGAAGGGAAAAACTGAATTTTTAAATAATGCTTTCTGTCGTGGCGATTGAAATGTTTTAGTGATCACTTATATGAGCAGAAATCCATTCATTGCACTGCAGCAGTTGTTGAGGTTTGAGCTTGTTTTTAAATAGACTTGTGGGTATATTTTCAGATAACTCCTAGCATGCATAATACAGAACATCCATGCCGTGTGTGTACATGCCTCAGTGGAAGGAGCTTGTAGAGCCTTGCACCTGCATTCAGAAGGGATAACATTACAAGCTTTGTGCTCAGCAATGCAACTCGCAGCTCTCTCCAACAGACCAAAGAGGGGAGCGTGGGGAGCAAAAGTAGGTCACCCTCCCAGAGACCCACACATCTCTCCGAGTGATTCCATGCTGCAGTAGAGCTTGTGTCTGCCATAAGAGCACCTCTGATGGAAGCAGAAATGGAAGTCGACAGCTCACTGCACAAAGCCTCATCACTGCAGATGCCATGCAGCTACTGTGTTGGAAATAAAAGCAGCAGGGGATAGACTCATGAAGACTACCCTGCTAATATGATAGCTAATACAATCTGCATTTGCACCAGAATTGATTTAGCTCCTGGATGATAATCTGACCCAAAAAGCATCAACAGATCATACAGCTGATAGGAACACTATGATGCACTGTGGTCAAGAAGGCAAATACTTCGATACAAAAGCAAAAGGAAGCACATGTAACAATAATATACTTAATACTATAAAACCATTTGTATCATATTTGCTACACCAGGTTATGAGACCTTTATCTAATCAACAAGATCAATACTTTCCTTAAAAGACTGTTGTATGTGACCCAATATGCTTTCTGTCCCCTATAGATTATCATCCCACTGACTTTTTTTTCTGTTTTAATGTGGCTGCTATCAGTGAATCATCCAACACATTTTGTAGGAAAGTCTCCGGTAATTTTCAAAAAGTTATGTTCACAATTCATTGGGTAAGTCATTATTATTGGTCATTTCCAAATACAGTACAAGACAGTGACAACAGTTTTAAAATGCATGTTCTTTTTGTTCCTTTCACCTTACATGTGTTTTTCTTGTAATTTTTTATATTGGCTTCTTGGATTTTCTTGTTGAGAAGAACGTTAGAATTGTTTTTCCATTGAAAATTTAAAAAATTGGGAAATACTGAAGTTGTGTTGCCATTCAAGGGAAATAAAAAAAGGTATATAAAAATAGATTTTTTATATATTTTCAAAATGTTGCTGGTAAAATGCATTTTTGTATCTAAAGTTAGCTTTGTTGTGAGCATAAAGTTGCCAAAATACCCAGTGTATCGAATGTGATACAAACAATTTGTCATAAACAAAATTACTTGGTGGGCAACATGGCATGCTTCACAGCAAGAAGGTTGAGTTTGATTCCAACACCAGCTGATGCTTTTGGGACATTTCTGCTATTCAAATACATGCACTGATAGGTTTAATGTAAATAGCCCATAGGTGTGATTGATTGTCAGCTCTGTGATGAACTGGTGACATGTCCAAGGTGTACCCGGCCTTCATTCATAAGTAGCTGAGATAAACTCCAGTGACCTAATGAGGATAAAGTGGGTTCAGAAAATGAGTGAATGAAAATGATATGGTAATTTTTTTTGTTTGGACTATGTTAAAAGGACTAATAAACATTTCAGTTCCAAATTTTTTTAAATTTCATGGCTAGTTTTTAATGAGTCAGGTTTTGCAGGGTGAAAGATTATGAACTGGAGAACGGTAACAGTCAAATGCCTGCAACCAAGTTTGTTCTCAAGTTTCTCTACTAGTATGCAATTTCATATCAGCCAACTGCTGACACTACAGCTTCATAAAGAAGCAGAGGACGCTTTGATCTCACATCACGAAAATGAGCTGGGACTGAAGCAAAGATGGGGAAGAGAGGAAGAACCTCATAACTGAGTGAATTTTTGCTCTTAAAACATTTAACCCAATAAAAAGTTCTCACCATAATAATACAAAAAAAAAAACACAGATATGGTCTTAATTACTCCTGTTAGATGTGATTATGTCACAGAGGTGGTGGGATTCAGTTAAGATACCTCTGCTGAGAGTGGGTGAGATCATCTCCATTCATGGCCTGAGCTGCCGCCTTTTTAAAGCCAGAATAGCATCGGAACAATGGCGCTCTATGAAAACCTGCAGTGAAAACCCAAGCAGCCAGTCTTTCTCAGAGCTTTCCCATTTCCTGTGAATTAATAATAGCCATGCCTGCCTGGGAAATGGAAGCACTTAAGATATTATCATTTAAAACACCAAGTTGGAAAGTACTCCATGAGGTGTTAAAGGTGTGATGCTTTAACATGTTTCGGAATGAAGCAGTTAGTGTGAGTGGCACATAAAATCATCTACATTTCACAGCTTTCACGGCAATGTCATAATGTCACATGATGCTGCAACAAGGGTGTTGAAAACATGAGATGAGAGGGATGAATATAATGAATGTGTGAAGAGCATCTTGGACCGATGAACTGGAGCTTATCCCCTGCCTGAATTAGTGAGTTTGGGACGAGTAAGTATAAAAACTAAACATTGTCTATAGTTTTTGTATGTTTTTACATGGGGACAATGGGTTTATTTTACTGTATAGCAGAATAAAACTGCAAGTACACAAGTACAAACAACAAAGCTGAAAGATTTGATCACCCAGTACACCTTCAAAACAACAGTAATATCCTTTTTTGTCATCCTTATCAGCCTGTGTGAAATGACAGCTAAGTTAAGTTTAGTTTGCCAGTACAAGACACCATCAATGTTACACGCTGAACACAAGATTTCCCAGAACCATCATGTTTTTACAATGATTAAATTATTGTGTGTCTGCTAATGGGTACAACAGGTTTAACTTAGGAGGAATGAAGCATAAGCCACAGGAAATCAAACCCTGTCATGACCTCACATGTGGACAGGAAAATCCATTGTTATTTTATTCTTAATATCTTTGCTTGTAAAGAATAATGGTTTGAAACTCCATCGTCAGCTTTTGAGATTCCCAAAAGCAAGTTCCTACTTTTTTTTGTTTAAAGACTAAAACTTAGATATTGTAATACACAGAATGCATTAGTGTATTTTGTATATTACATGTCAAAATCATGTGCAGCAGTCTCCGGTCAATCCCGACGTGACGTCAGAACTATTCTCATGCAGCACTCTGAGCAAGTGGTGCCTTCGAGACAATCGTAAATAGTAACTCTCCTGCTAACCTCTCCTGCTGAGACCCAGCAACGCATTTCCCTCTGTAGGGGACAAGACTTTAACTTTTAGGGGAAAAAAAACACTCTCCACTCCAAAGGATACTTCATAAAATAAATAAATAAATAAAAATTGTATCTGAAAAACTGTTGCACAGTTATTTAATGAAAAAAAAAAAAAAGCCAAAAACATTTACTTTCCTGTGTCTCAGGAGGATACAAGAATTGAACTGAATAAATATTTATTGTTCAAAAACATGCAAAAGTACATTTTAATAAAAACATTTCAGTGCATTGCATCGCCATTGGACATGCCTAATAAAAATCAGGCAAAGAATAAAATGTATATTAAAAAAATTAAATATCTAAAATATCTGTAAATTATAATAGGCTACAAAAACAGTACAGTGTGTTAGGAAACAAAATATGATACATGTTGCACAACATTTGTTTTTAATTTGTTTTATGCATAGATCATATGAAAGTTGAGTCAAGCTCCAATAATACAATAATATTGTGTCCCAGTAGAAAGTGGTAGCGGTAGTTACACATGTTGTAAAAATAATCCTGGAAAAATAAAAAAACAATGTAAAAAAAAAAAATAATAATGATAATTTTATTGATAACATTATTTACATTTTTTAAATTAACAAACAAATGCAAATAAAATGTAGTTTTATCCTTTGGATGGAAGAATATTTACTTCATCAGCTAGGACCTCCTTCACCTGTGTCTTGTGAAGCTAACATTCTTTTATGCTGATAAATTTTCATTAAAAAAACAAAACAAAACAAAACAAAACAAGAACTAAAGACTTTCTATCACATTCTACCATTTTCTAAGATTCATCATGATCTGACAGAACCATTATCAGTCTTATTCCCCTTATGATACAGTATAGAGTTAATATTTAACGGGAAATATATGTATATATTCCCTGATGGCTTTTATTATTTACACTAAAATCAATAAAGGGAAGCAGATAACACTAAAAGCCAATCGTCTGATGGGGAAACTACACTTTCCGAGCTTATCTGTGGTACGTGAAGGCGTCGGCGGGTCCAGGGCTGAGTGAATCCGCTGTGGATCATCAGACCAGGACTGACTGAGTGAAGTGAACCACCGCTGGAGCTGCACACACACGGAACATCCCAACGTGTTATCGGATACTTATCTGTGCTTTACTTCACCCGGGACATGATATCTGCATTTTAGACACGTCGAGTTTTATTCCAGCCCAAGATGACGGTGGACTTTGAAGACTGTATTAAAGATTCACCCCGATTTAGGTAAGAACATGTAACCCATGTGTCTGCAAAATGCCCCTTAAACTGTTGATCGCTTCGGTATGTAGTATTAATCGTCACGGACAGGTGAGAATACAACGTAAACTTGTCTTTCCTCCTCTGTTTTTATGTTGGATTTAATTCTAGCGACATGTTGGGATTAAAATCCTTGATCCGATAAATGGTGTCTGGATTACAATTACAGTTTGGTCAGATTTATAAGCATTTGTTAGTGTTTTCACAGACTCCCAGTCAGTCAGTGGGTACAGTGGGTATGAAGATGAGCCACCTTTTCTTATATGAGTTGTCACATGTTCTCAGATCAGTCATATTTATCCTCATGTCGCTTTTTCCCGCGGCTGCCTCGAGTTTTTCTAATCCATCATCATCCATTTGACAGCCTTGTATATGTCTTTATCAGTGTCCATAGGGATCCGATCTCTACTGCATTTATTAGAGGCATTCCAGGAAAAATAAAGGTAATTGGTTGAAATAATTTACAGTAATGCTATATTCCAGGAATTCCTCTTAACTCTGACTTTGATTATTTATGAGCTCCCAGAGGATGAGGTTCAAGCTGTATCACTGATCACAGAATCAGAGGAAACTGAAGGATTTCACACACAGCTCGTGCCAGAGACTGTGACTGCTGTGAACTAAAGGTTACATAAATAAGACAGGAATTTTCTACACCCACAGCTGAACCTGGCCTTAGCTCTCCACTCTCTGTCTCCCCCTCCTAAGAGCCTCCTGAGGCAGATAGGGGTGTCTCAGATCCTCTCTAAGCCTGGGTTCTTTTACACTTATGTGTGTGTTTGTGTGCGCTCCCAGAGATAGAATCTCCTCTCCAAATCAAAGACTTCCCAGACTTGGCAGCAGCACCTTAATGACTGCCATCTGGGTTGGAGAAAGGCACATCTCAGGAAGCGCTGACTGAATGGTATTTGCACTAGCCTTCTTCTTTTTTTCATTGTTTCATATGCTAAGCAGAGTGAAACAAGCTGCATTCTAAACAGCCGCTAGTTATTTAGAGCTGAGAAGATTCTACAAAACTGTGGCTCTTTGGATCAAACACCCACAGAGGAGGTACTGAGATGCTCTAATGCTCCATATGAAGTTATTGTAAGCAATCCCCGTGTTTGGGATGGCTCTTTTATCTGCAGGCCAGAGTGTTTAAATGACTAGAAGCGATGCAGAAAGACACAAAGTAAACTCATGTTCTCGTAGCCACTGAAGCCTATAACAGCATTTTGAGGCGGCATTCAAACAGCTCTTTTGTGGAACTAAAAGAGGTTTGAGTGTTATGCAACAACCCCGGAGGTGGATGACTGGAAGGATGCAGGACTTTTTTCACTCTTTGCATCTGCATGACACATTGCTTCCCACATGTATAAAACCGTTAGGGAAATAAATCAGCTCCGCACAATTATCTGTCACATGTTGCAGGTTCTTTT
The DNA here is from genome assembly GCA_029822895.1 of Maxillicosta whitleyi. Classification (NCBI taxonomy): domain Eukaryota; kingdom Metazoa; phylum Chordata; class Actinopteri; order Perciformes; family Neosebastidae; genus Maxillicosta; species Maxillicosta whitleyi. The sequence goes on from JAPSES010000236.1 coordinate 19,122,871, forward strand.
ACTTGGACCACGTGGAATAAAGTAAACTCTACAATATGCAGCTGAGGCACTTTCCACCAACATGATGAATAAACTGTCCGCTTCAGGCCCTGAACGTCCCCTGGACAAACTCCCTAGTGTGTATTGTGCGTTTTAGTCTCTATGGATACGCTGAGTCGGACAGATGTGAGATTGCAACTGCTGATGCTCCTCGCCACATCTGTTTTGAGAAAGTGGTCTGTAATGATTACACGGCCGCAGGAACTTGTGTGTTTGTGTTTGCTCCGGCACAACATTGGCAAAACGCAACGTTTGAGCTGTTTTCTCCCCACTGACACGTTAATTTGAGGTTCCACTCACACTCTGTTGGAAGATAATGTTGTGGAGCTCATATTAAATAGATAGATAGAAAGATTTTTTAAAGAATATTGCCCATAAAATACAATCAAAACACTCAAATAATTAAGATTCTTATGCAGCATTATAAATGACATTACTAATACGCATACACATAATATTCTTTTAACATTCATTGACCTTAAAGGGCTGCCCACATAGGTGCCTGATCAAATATCTTATACTGTTGTTACGACTGATCAAGTGTCTGTAGGTTCTCATTTGCCCAGGTCATTGTTTTTCGTGATAGTTCTCCTCAGTTCAACTGGGCAGGTTTAGCTCTTTAGAAAATGTCATCCAAGACACTTCTTCAGTGCTAATAATTAGTGGGGGAAACTGGACTTATAAACCTGCAGGGGGAGTGGCCTACACAGACCACTCCCCCTGCAGGTTTATAATTCCAGTCCAGTTCAGTTGATGAAATATCGACTTCCAATTTAGGCCAACGGCTGATATCGAAAAAATCTCTATATTGGCCCCGTATATCAGCTGGTTAATGCATCGGTCTACCTCTGTAATAAAGCTCTATATGTTATTTACATATTTACATATGAATGAGTATAAAAATTTAAATTGAAGAATATTTACATAAAAGTAGTTCATGGAATTAAAACTTTCTTATCCCCCTGGTTTTCCATTACACTTGATACACAGAGTCAGGATCTTTAATTGTGGTTCTACGAGTCAGAACCACTATTAAAGCCTCCAGTATTTATTCAGAGCTTGAGCCTCTATTTCATCAATGGCTTTTTTTTTCTCTTTTGGCGGGATTTTCAGCGTGCTTTACGGCCCATTCCCGTGTCCTAACAGTCCTTCTGCAGAATATGACTATTGTCCGGAGAGATCCCTGCTTCCGCTGGGAGACAGACTCCTTTCACTGGGTCTGAATGGCCCAGGGCAGGGAGCCCGTGATGATCCTTCCTCCCTTCCTATATGACCAGCTGGGGGTGGAGAGAAGACTGTAGCTGCGCCTTCATGCTTTGGAGCTCGTCAGTGACTCACAGAGTAGAGCTGAAACCATGGGCAGGCTGGGAATCTGGGGCCGATGACCTGTGGCGCTTGCAGCTTGTGTGTCTATGTGAGTCTGTGAGAGAACGATGACATGGATGGGTTTGTGACACAGAGTCACATGACGGGGTGAAGGGGGGGGGGTGTATGTCAAATGGAGAAGCCTGGTATGAAGGAATGTAAAGCATCTGGTGTAATGCCTCGCTTTGTAAAAGATGTCAAAACAGTGCTTTTTTTTTTTTTAAAGAAAGCATGTAATCGCATTATAGGCTGTAGGATGTTTCTAAGCCTGGGAAATAGTATTCTGCTTAACAGTCTTATTCTTTATTGATTCAGTACTTTATTCCTGATCAGTTTTCAGTGCAGAAGATAAAACACAAGCCATGTACATAAACCTGCAGTGATTAAACAGTGAAATTAAATGACAACTTTTGATAACTTAATCAGTAACTGTTTATCAAACAAGACGTTTTAGAATTGTTTTAGGAAACTGTGTCCGTATTTATATTGACTAAATGATTAATTGATTCATATCACATATTAACCCTCATACATGACAGAAAAGACATATGATTTAGCCAAACTGTGTCAGGATATAGAATTGTTACAGCATAAAAAAGTAAATGTAGAAGTCTGATATTCTACCTACACATTAAATATTACATTACATACATTACATTACAAAGACATTACATTATTATGACACACATTATATATTTAGGAATTTTTTTTGCTTAAACAGCTCAATGAACTACATCTCTTCTCACCAATATCAAAAATGGTTGCTGTTTTAGGAAATGTGACCATAATCTTGAAGACTGAGATGAAAATATTAAAATAAAAATATGAAAATCACTGCGATTTAGTCATTTTGAGTGACACTGACCAGATTGTGGAGAGATGCAGTTACAATGACATCACCTCTGCACCTGTCTGTTGTGTAGTCTTTTTATACAATCCAATACTTCAACAGTTTTACATCAAACTCTGATTTTCTTGACCTATAAAACACACTTTTAAATTGACAAACACATGTGTAAGTGATGCATAATTCAGATAACACCAAAAGTAACTTGCCCCTCGGTAGTGACTGTAAGGCCATGTTTTCCTGAAATGAGGCAAAACTGTAAAAAGGACTTGAGTTCTCTGTTGTATAGATAGATGTCTTTCTCTCAAACACTTTCATTTAACACCATTTGTATGTTGCTTTGTGCAGTGATTTTTCTTTCGTTTTATGACTCAGTCTTGTTGCAATTTTCTAACAGTGTCTGTGTATGAGTTCATCATGTTTTGCAATATGCAACTGCCAGGAAGAAATGCCAGTTAAAAGGGATTGATGAGCTTAAAGGCAAACGGCTCTAATCGAACTGGTTCTCAACTGGAACCGGTTCTTAATTTCCATATTTGTTTGTTTATGCTACTCGGTTCACATAGCCTAGATTTAATATTGAATTGTGCTAAGCCTCAAAGCACACAAATGCTTAAATAAACAACAGGACTCTTGTCATGCTTCTTCTGGATGACTTCCTGGTTTATCTCCAACCAACTAAGATCAAAGCCGTCAGCACTTCTACATTACAGTACATTATTCTAGACCCTTCCCCAATATTTAGGCCCCCCTTGAGATCATTTATGGACACTGCATTGTTTAGTGAACTGGAAAGTACCAAACTCTTTTTCCCTCTGGAATTTTGATATTTTAAGATGTTCACTACCCATCTGTTTCCTTCTCTGAGAGGAAGGAATTTATAGTCTTACATTAACTGGCATATTTAACGCGCACTAACTGAAAGAAATTTTATTAAGAACATGTTTCCTGCAATCCGAGATGGGGCGTTAATGCTTGGAGGGATGCTGAATTCCAAAGATCAGATTCATCTTGGTTCATGGTGGTTACAAATTGTCTTTTGGGAGGTGTTCTTGGAGGATCTGCATCTCCAGCTGCATGGAGCTGGAAGGGATTCCTACAACGTGGTCTTGTTGCTTCTGCTCTATTTCAGACTGACCTCCTTCCATCTTTGAATCTGTGTCAGTGGCCCTTATGTTCAGCCAAGAGTGTTTCTTCGACACTGTCGCTTTGGTCAGTAAGACTGGAGGGGGAGGATGCTATTATTGTAATTAAAATAACACTTAGCTCATATTAAGCGGGTCCCTGTCACATCCATTTGACCAGGCAGGAGCAAACACAGCTTTATGATATGAAATTACGAGGACCAGTTGCACAGTTTGGCCTTTGTGAAGCATTTAAGCTTTGAACTAAACAGAGTTGATAAAACATACATCCTGATTGAATGACCTCTGTGCATGATGTCTATGTCAGATGCATTAAACTCATGCTCTACTGTCTCTACAACCCATGGGAGTTTATTCTGCTACTTTAATTTTCATCCATGCACTTGATTTAATGACAGAAGAGGCTCGGTGGCACTGCCCAGCATGCATTTCTGCATCTTGTTAAGGGTGTCAGTGAGCTCTGTGTGCTGCAGCTAACAACTCCAGGTAATGAAAGTGACAGGGATTAAAGCGACAGCGTGCAGCTCGATGCCTGTGTGTCCTAATCAGGGATTAGCCCACATTCCTCTGCTCAATCCCTGGACAGAAAGGTGTCACACCTTAATGTAAAACTAGTGTCTTCTTGATGTAAAGGACTGTAATGTGATCTAATGATACATCAAGCAATATGTTTTTTTTAATCACATGCATTGTTGACCCCCTGTGGAGCGGGTGCAGCACCATTAGCACAATTGCTTTCATCTTGCTTAAATGAGACCAGATGAAGGGCTACTTGGTGCCTTAGAGCTCACCAGGACTCCAGTCGGAGCATGTAGGGCAGCTGCTGCAAGGCTGTTCATTGATTATCAGCACGTTTCTGGGAATTTATGTTCTCTGCAAACATAGGCTAAAATACATCGGCTGTATACCATGTCAATGCTGTACTGATAATTATTTACAACAATCATGATAACAATAACCAATGCTATTCCTGTCAACTGTATAAGTAATTAATTGTAACTAAGACCAGATGTATGTAAAAACCAGGGGAGCATTAATATCTTAAGTCCATACCAGGTTCTTTCAGTATAAATTAAACATATAGCATGTATATGTCTTGGTTTTGAATCAAAGCTACAATAAGACATAGATTAAGTCAGGTAAGATTATGGGAGAAGCTTTTATACCATTTGACATGGAAATCTATTGGATAATGTATTAAAATGTAGAGATTTGTTTTATGGGTAAGTACATTTTACTCATGACCAAAAGACATAAGTTAATAGTTAAAAGTAATAAGGAATAAAATATTAATTATTTCTCAAGATTTGAAAATTAGTGATGTGATGTGATATAAGTTCACAAGTCAACAAAATATAAAACATATAATGGATATAATACAGTATAATCATAACTAATCCTACTTTATAGATCTCAAACTGAGGAATTACAGCGCAGCAGCAAAATAACATACAATAAGAATAAAAAAATAGATAGAAAGTCGAACACAAGAGCAAACACAGTATAGATAATACATTTGAAGAAGGTTCAAATTGACGCATAAAGTGCAGTTGATTGGACTCGACTGTGGGAAGGATGACAGAGGTCAAAGAGTTCGAACCCAAAACATTTGCCTGTGGATGCAAAAGGAGATGTTTGAAAGTCATAATGTAAAATAAACACTAATATATAATTAATTAGTTTGTGAAAAGACCAGCAGAGTAAATGGTTTTATTTTACACAGCATTTTTCTCTACATCCACAGTTAACTGATGATTTGTGTAAATGGAGATTAATGTCTTTGAGATGCAGAGATGATGTCATCCTAGAGCCTTTTGTGTTGTTGTTGGGGGAGGAGGGGGGGGGTCACTGCATGAGTCTTGGCCGTCCCCCCTTCTTCTTCTATTGTAATACATAGCAAGACGTTTCACACACTGCACACACACACACACACACACACACACACACACACACACAGTCTTGTAAACCTAACATAATGGGGATCACCAGTTCC
>JAPSES010000236.1:19137580-19162166 GCA_029822895.1 Maxillicosta whitleyi
GATAAGAACACCAACAGTCTAATGATAAAGTAAAAAAAACGTGTTCCACCACACACACTGCTAAAGGCATTAAAGTGGAGTATGTTGCTTATTGGATCCTACTGGCCTTGGTTTGTGTTTCATTAAGAAAGGGAAGTGAAGACGGCAAACACAAGCCTCGGCTAGTTTAGTTTGTGTATACGAGTGAATGCAATGATGAAATGATGTAATACTATTGAATGGAGATTAACTGCTGCAGACAAACACATCCCGTCATCATGGGGGTCAGCGCTTCATGCTCTAGTTTGGTTACATCACATTGTTGCATCATTTAGGTTAGTTTTCTGGCTTGCAGTGGGAGATGTTTCTCAGGAGATGTGTTTGTGTGCTTTAATCGCTTACATAATCACACACCCCATCTCTATGCATTCCCACCTGTTGAATATTCATGCTCCCTTTTGGGATTGTATTCTCACAGTCAGATCAGCCATGGCCATTGGTTACAATGTAGGATGGAAAAGGGGCAGAGACACAGTATCAGTTTTCTAATGTGCCACTGTTGCCTGGATACCGGACAGCTTCATCAGTGGAACGTAGTGATTTGCATGACATTAGGAGCGGCATCTCTCATTTCCCTCTGGATAGCACTTGTGTGATTTATTAAATCCTTGCATCTATTCAACTATCAAACTATTCACCATTCCATTTTGCAGCATTTGTGTAAAAACATTGCTTTTTGTTGTGTTGCAGGAGTTTAGGAGTTCACTGTTCAAAGGTCCGCTCACTCACACTGGACACATGGGAACCAGAATTATTAAAGGTACAGTTTATATCAGGAGCCTTTTCTTATGGAAGGGTCTTAAAAGAGTTTGTATCTATTAGGGACCCTTCAAGCCATTTTAATGCATTTTTGTCAGTTTTATTTTTTTCCATGTTGATGGTCATGGCTGCGTATTTTTTTTTTTTTTTTTTTTGTCATTAAAAAAAAAATCTAATGTCAGTTATTTGTACATGTCTATTATTTGCTACACAACCTCAAGCCAAAAAATGTGCAAAAAACTAATATAAAATCATCATATATCAACTTTTTTCTGCTTTTTATCTTAAACCAAATCTTCACAAAACTACCAAATATGTTTTAGGTTAAATTAAAGGAAAAAAAAGAAACAAAACACACACATAAATTATGAGATATTTTACATACAACACGTTAGAGGGGTGCAGCATTGTTTTACATCATAGTCTTGGATATATCAAAGTGTAGCAATAGCAAATTTCATTGTATTAATGCTAAAATTATGTATGAAATGAATGAGTGCTGCACTGTACAAATACTACTAAAGCAATGAAGTCAGTGTTATTGATATTCTTTGACAAAACTCACATAAAGCAATGCTACATTCATGCACTGTATAGAAACTAACGTATATTGTGTTTTTCAATAAAAACAAGTGGCATTGTATATTGCAACTGGCATTTAAAGGGTTAAAAACCTGAAAATGATTGAACATGTGGTAGTTTTGAGCACAACAGATGTGGTTTGACATTAATACAGACTGAAAAATCTGATAAATATTAGCAATATGGTAATTTTATAGCGGTTTTTGTGCATGTACATTTGTCCTCAGTGGGTCGTAAATCACTATGATCCATAAGGGTTAATACATCATGTGCAAGTGTTTATAAGCATGGATGATATTTATGTTAAGCGTCTGTTTTGTAGTTAATGTGCGAGCTGGGAAACAGTGTCATCAACCATATATATGAAGGCTCATACCAGGAGCAGGGTCTGAAGAAACCACTGCCATCCAGTTCAAGGTGAGTATTCATAAAAACAGTGCAAATACACAGGATATGTAAAAGATCTCATGCATTATTTAAATGAGGAATAAGAGTCAGTCAGGGATGTAATTTACTTGAGTATTTCCATTTCACCGCACTTATACTTATCCTTCAGTACATCTCAAAAGGAAATATAGTGCTTTTTTTTGTGTGCTCATTCATATTACACATTAAATGCGACTTTTATCAGTTTTGAGTATGAACAGAATGTGACCCTGAAGTGACCTGCATGTGCAAAAGAGGTTCTGGTGTAATACAAGACCACGCAGGCACGTACTGTGTTTATGGAAGCGACACTTGTTGGATGCAAAATTTTGACATTTGTTGCATTTCAGTGACGTAAAGGTCGGATAAATGCAACCTGGCTGTTCAGACTGAAGTCCCATTGCAAAATATCACATACATCAAACATAGAATAGAATAGAATAGAATACTTTATTGTCATTGTGTAATACAAAAAAATTGTGGTGCAGCTCTGGTTCCACAGTGCAACAAATTATAAATACACTTATAAAAAACCTGTTCACAGTATAAAACCTATCTACAGTATAAAACTAATCAACAGTATAAAAACCCATAACAACCTATAGTTTCCATTGCCTTGAAAAATGTTTACGTTTTATGTGCAATGACAATAAACCCAATTCAATTCAATAGTCAGTGCAAAATAGTGCAGATAACGTACTGGCACGCATGTGTGTAAAGTGACTAATGGTTATTTCCTTGAGTTCAGTGATCACATATAAAAGTGGCCTGGGTCGGATTTGAAAAAAAATGTGTTCAAACTGCCTTTATTAGATCCGATACAGGTCACATATGGGCAAAAATAAACTTGGTTGCAGTCTGAACGTAACCTTAGACACATCCTAGAGTCTCATATAAAATGATGCTGCGTCCCTCCACTATATATTAAATAGGAAATATAAATAATATAAATAACAAAAAAAAATATATATATAATAAAACAAGTGGCATCACATTCAAAGTAATATTTAAAGGCTTATATTTGGTAATGAATGCAAGTAGCTAACTCACTCTTAATAACATAACTATGCTATTTGTGATAATGCCATTAAAGGGAACACAATAGTACTTTTACACAAAAATGTAAATATATGTTGCTTCTGTGTGCTGTTACTTAATTTTTTGGGTTTTTTTTCCGGTGCATTTACTTCAGTAATATATCTGACAACTTCCATCGCAACTTGCAGGCAAGAAAAAGAGGCTTGGATTAAGGCCAAGTACGTAGAGAAGAAATTCCTGAAGAAACTCGGCTCCACAGAGATCCTCATCAACGGAGAGAGGAAGTCAGAGCGGCGGTGGAGTGTGAAGAAATGCCGGAGACACAACAGTGCGACTACGGTACCAAAAACCCGGCGAAGATACCGGCAGGAGCCCGGAAGCACCTCCCCTTCCACCCTCTCCTCAGGTACTTGAGTCAGCCTCTGTCTAAATCCCTCCAGCGATGAATGAATTATTGGATTTAACATCATCATTGTGCTTCTGTTTGTTTTTACAGCAGCTGCGAAGTTCAGACGAGAATCCCTGTTTTGTCCTGATGAGCTGGACTCTCTCTTCTCCTATTTTGATACAGGATCTGGGCCTCGAAGTAAGCAGCAATTCCAAAACCTGACACTTTTTACTATGTACTTTCAAAGCCAAGATCTGTGAATCATGGTTTCTTAGTGTTTATTTGCAAAACACTGATCACTATGAAAAAGACGGAGGTTTTATTTTATTTTATGTATGTATTGTGCTATGTTTTCCCATCTACAATATGCGTGAATGCTATATGCCTCCTGTTCATATGTTTTTTGATCTATATATATTTATTTACGGTACATGTTTATATCTAAGTTAAGGGTGGGGATTTATGTTATGAAGGACAGTAAAAATGCACACACTGTATGATGCATCCATGTTGTGTTATTGAAAATCCAGAAATACAATTATAAAAAAGTAAGTAATGTGTAAGTAATGTGTCCATGTTCTGGCGTCTTCCGGTCCGGCAGGTCTCAGCAGTGACAGTGGGTTAGGAGGCAGCACAGACGGAAGCACAGACATCCTGGTGTTCGGTTCAGTGGTCGACAGCGTCACAGAGGAAGGTGAGTCTAGAAGCAAAGAAGAACCACTAGATTTTAGTCTTTGTTTTTGTCTTTTTATATTACAACAAAAAAAGGAACATTTGAAAACAGACACAGGGTCATCATAACAATTGTGAAGTTTGCCAGTATGTAAAATTAGGCTTTATATATATGAACATAAATTGAGATAGGTAACATTAGGGTGTGCACTGCAAAAAAGGGGTGTCTAAAAACAAGATAAATACCCTAAATCTGAGGGAAAATGTATTAAAAACAAGTGAAATTATCCATCCATGCAGCAAGATAATTTCACATGACAAGATTCTTAAATTAAGGTAATTAAATCTAGAAATAAACATGAGCGCAGATGCACAAACACTTCAAATAATAAATTAGCTTTTTAAACAAGATAAATTATCTGACACTTATAAATCTAAGTTGTTTTGTTGGGTTTTTTTTTTTTATCTTGGTAAGAACCAAATAATTTGCAGTGTACAAAACCGTGTTTCTTTGAAGTCTAACAACAATTCTATCTGCCGACCTTTTCCTCTTTTCAGAGTGTGAGGTGTCTGAGGATTCGAGCGGTGAGGCTGAGCTGGAGGCCGAACCCGAGACCTCCGACCCAGAGGACATCAGAGACCTTCATCCTGGGACGCTCCTTTACAAAGCCTCCAAAGCCCGAAACCTGCCTGTCATGGCGGAAGCACTAGCCCATGGGGCGGATGTCAATTTGGTCATTGATGAGGATGAGGGGAAGACGCCCCTTATACAAGCTGTGATCGGGGTGAGCCTGTGAACTGAGCTCATAACTTCATATACAGACTGTGATATAGTTGCACATGCATTATATATATTCAGCAGCCACATGTAAAAAACATTTACTCTTAGGGTTCATATTGAATATTTGTTGTTGTCAGTGCCAGGCTAACTACTGCTGTTTATTTATTTTAGGGATCATTGATAGCCTGCGAGTTCCTGCTGCAGAACGCTGCTGACGTCAACCAAAGAGACGCGAGAGGGAGGGGTCCCCTGCACCACGCCACATATCTGGGACACACCGGGTGAGTCATGGTACCGCGGACTCTGGGCTGCGTTGGCGTCACGCTGAACTGAACTGTATCTCACACGGATTCAACCTCATTAAAAGCTGCTTTGGTGTTTTTATGCCGTGACTTATATTCTTTTCCTCTGGGTTTTTCAGGCAGGTGTGTTTATTCCTCAAAAGGGGAGCGACGCAGAACGATGGGGATGATGACGGCCAGGATCCTTTGAGTATAGCTGTGCAGCAAGCAAATGCAGATATAGTCACGCTGTATGTTTGTTTATTATTTACATACTTTTTGTTTATTACCCTACACCCCGAAGGGGAGGCAAGGGGTATTGTTTTTGGTTCAGTTTGTTTGTTTAACACTCGAGCAGCAAAACTATTGGTTGAATTCATACCAAATTTGGTTTATAGATTGCCAGTGATCCAGAATAGATCTCATTATATTTTGAGAACAGTAGGTCAAACTTCTAATTTTTAATGCATTTTAAAAATCTTTTTTTTTTCCCCATTTACTTATAATGGGTTACAATTCAAATGTCTATAGTGGCAAAACTATTTATTGAATTCATGCTAAATTTGGTTTACAGATTGCCAGTGACTCAGAATATATGTCATTACATTTTGGGGAAAATAGGTGAAAGTTAAAAATTTTTTTATGAATTATATAGATTTTTTTCCCCATTTTCTTATAATGGGCAAAATTTCACATGTCTGTAGCAGCAAAACTGTTGGTTGAATTCGTACCAAATTGGGTTTATAGATTGTAATTGGCCCAGAATAAATGTGGAGAAAAATAGGTCAAAGTTAAAGATTTTTTATGAATTTCTTAAATCTTTTTTTTCCCTCCCATTTACTTACAATGGGCAACATTTCAAATGTCTATAAAAACAGCAATTTTGCTTCAGTTTACGTCAAACTTGACACATATATGGAGATGATTGATATGCTTACATCACCACACGCATAGACGTAATGACATCAGCTGGACCAAAATATGCTACAATACGTGCTAGGGGCGGGATTTGTTGTGCCTGGCACCAGTTGTTACAACAGTTTTTTCCCTCGTCAGTATTTTTGACTTCCCTTCTCCTCTTGTGTCCTCAGGTTGCGTCTGGCCAGGATGAATGAAGAGATGCGAGAGTCTGAGGGACCCTTTGGCCAACCAGGTCAATACCCAATCAGCAGTCCTACTGAGCAACAGTATAAGAAATGCATTCAGGAGTTTATCTGTCTCACTATAGCAGAGTGCTAGAGAAAGCCTCACTTGTTATGTTTTAAGTCCAGTCAGGTTAAACTACAGTGTAAACAAAAAAAGTGAAGGGGGTGCCTGTAGACATAAGACTCTCTGTTTTCAACACCAGATAAAGTGATTATTGCATATATTTAGATCATTTCCAGGGTTTGTGTCTTCTGCCAGCAGTTAGCTCCCATCTCAGGACCAGCTCAGAACTCAGTTCAAACTTCCTGTTGTGACGTCAGATGTGACCAGTATCCGTGGAGACGCTGAAAATGAGTTTAATGAGGTGCTGATCAGTCCAGTCACAGATCACTGCCATGGAAGATAGTTTTTTTTTTCATCTTTTCAGGGTAATTTCAGCACAATATAGTCAGTCAGTCACTAGACCACCAGTGAAGTCATCAGCAGTGTAAACGGGACCAACCTCATCGCACAAATCAAATTACTAGAAGATGCGTAGAGCTTTGAACCAAAGAACTGCCACATGTCACGTCCAAGCATTTCTAGGTTTAACTTTAAACGTGTGATTTGTTGTAATAATCCAATGCTAATCAGTATTTATAGCACAGATGATACAAAATAGATGTCAAACTAGGTAATACACAGGGGATTCAGCCAGTTCACTGGGTTGTTATTTAATAATGCAAATGACAGTTTATTGGCTGTACATTTTATTATCTAAATGATGTGCATCCGCAGAGGTGGCAGGGCTCTTCAACACCCATTGTGGCAGTCCTGCGGTGTAACTGTGACTGAGAGTAAATGATACTATTACAAGTGTCATTTCTCTGTTTTGATCCAGAGATTGAGCAAGTAAAGCTTTTATCTAAAATTTAAGAGCAAAACGATGCACTTTTCTTACTAACAGTAATTACAATTCTGTTTTTGCTCTTATTCCTTCATTTTACAGGGTTATTATTATTATTTTTTTTGTTTTTATTTATGGAGAAACGCCCAGAGCAATAGTGCAATGATTATTTCAGTACAGATAATCTGTATTTTTTGTATTATGTTTGACAGCAATGCAGATGGTATTTTTTTAAGCTGGATCTATTTTGTTAGATTTTATTTTACTGAGCACTCACACAGTAGTAGTGTTGCTGTATATTCTCATTATGAGAAAGAAAGTCAATACTCCACATTTTCATAATGTATAATCACTATTCTGCAGAACCGCCTGCAGAGGAAGATGGACGTTTTGATAAAATCACACTATACTCACATATTCTTCTGTATATATCACGTATTTGTATGTAAAAAAAAAAAATGTTGACAACATTGATCTGATGTGACATGACTATTAGATTTCTGTTTGTTTGTTTGTTTGTTTATAGTGCATGGGTTTCTTTTTTTACCCAGGTCTTCCTAAACCCTGTTGCTTTTGTTTACTTCTGTACCCAGTGTATGTGAATATTTGACATTAGTATTACTGAATAATGTTAATGCCCATGCTACACTATATACTGCCAAATCATGATGACAGTGCATGGAATGACATTCATGAATCACAATGTCAAGTCCTACCATCTTGAATTGGCTGGCTAAGGCTAGTGTAGAAAAGCTTGATGACAATGAACATGGCAGTCTAGACACTGCTTTAACCAATTCTACATTCTATTAAATAGCATAGATGGAAGTGTGGCCAGTGCATAAGCAGTACAAGTGAAATAATAGGGTTGATTAAATGGAAATGGTAGACTGCTGCTCTGTAAATGATGTCAAATCACTGGAATAAATGGGCCCAAATGGACAAATCATTAACTTAAAAAAATAACCCTGATTTACCTTTTTCCAAAGATGACCTAGACTGTTGGTGTTTGATTCAAGCCAAAAACCAAACACAGTTTTCAGAGAGCCAGCAGCTCATTTCCAACAGCAGAGCATGAATCCAAAGAGATTTTTTTATCTCTCATAAGGGACCATGTGGAAGTTATTGGGGTAGGGGGGGGTTGGTGGGTGAACACTCATGTTTTTTATATCACTGTTATCTAGATCAGTAGGTCTCATCCACATGAAGTTCCACCCAGTTTTACAGAAACCGAACAAATGTCAATGAAGTGAATTCACTGTGCCATAATGTGCGTTTTTAAAAAAAATATATACACGTATTTAGATGTCTGTTTTTAAAGTACATGACATAGTTAACATCACCGCTGTGTGGTTGATTCTTAAGAAAATAAATTTAACGTGACTGCATAATGCAAACCCTTAGGCCTACAAAAGCACTGTTTTCACTTAACATACAGTTGTAGAATCTGTTTTAGTTCTAAATGACATGACGGTTCTGATGGTTTCACGCTCTCTCTGCAAACAGATGGAGTTTCTCTCCTTGTTTATCATCTGCACATAAATCCACAGTGAACTCACCCAGGGTCATGTATGCACTTCAACATCTTGCCTGCGATTGACAATGTAAACATGTCACCTGTCACCTTTCACTCAAATGTTAATGATGATGCAACAGCGAACGTACTGCACAACTTCCACGCATGTCTATCAGTGTACAAGTCTGACATCAGATACTTATACATTGAAAACATTTAAAGAAACAACTAATTATGATTAAAATAAATGTAAAAACATCGACTTATCATGAGAAATATAGTAATAAGAAAGGCTGGCTTGTAAAAAAAAAAAACATATAACGCACAAAAACATGATTTTATTAACATTAAAGACTCCCTTATTGTGCATCAAAAACAAAACTATCCTCTCTTATGAAAAAACAAAACATCCCTTCATCTCTTCTTACCCCTCACCACATGATGATTGTCATATGGTCTCTGAACTGTTTGTGACTCTGCAGCATTAAAATGTGTTAAAACACCACAACATGTCAGTTAATTCAGTTTCCTCTCAATCCTGCTTGATTGCGTTAGATTTAAAGCACTTTGATATGACCAATATTCTGCAGTTTATGGTGTGATGGCTGTGGAAGCAGCTGAAGGAAGCAGAATCTGCTCTATGAAAGATGTCATCACTGGCCAGTAATGATTTCCATTGAAGTATTATGTTGTACAGTACAATGTGTTGACAGTGTTTCAGTCATTAAGGGTCAGAAACTTGACTGTTGTGTATATAAACTACAATCTATTTACACTTTTACTGCTTGCTTCTAACATAGTTTTTAACTTTCCTGTATTTTCTGTCTCTTGACTGTTATCTGTACAATTTCTTTGAATATTGTAAGAGAATGTGTGTCTTAATATACAGTACCTGTGAATACTAACACTATCTGTTGGCTTCGACGTTTTTCTTCAGTAACTCCTCTCAGTGTCTTCTAAAACTGATGCTGAAAATAAATGGAAGATGTGACTGAACTTACTTCTCCCTTTGCTTCCTTGCTTCATTTCTGAATCTTTAACAGCCTTTTACTACATCTAACCACATTAACTGACTTCTGACTTCACACTGCCTTTGTAGTAATTATAGATCAAAGGTCTGATGTTCACTGCATGGCTTTATAATTTATTTACCGTATACACTAGACTATGAATGACACACTTGAATATGCATGATATTATAGGTCAGAGAGAGTTGGGATGAACGAGGTCTGCTGAGGCAAAAGGCAGATTATTTCTAGGTCTAATATGAAGAAATCATATCGGTTCTTAAGTTTGCACCCTCTGATCCCTTCGCCGCCTTCTCTTTTCTTATGCAGACATACACAGGGAGAGCCTGGAATGGTCATCGCCTTTTTAATTAGTCAGGCCTGGGAGCTCTCATGGAACACAAAAGAGTTCAACTGCTTTTGTTGTATCCGTAAATTCAGCCGTTACCATGGCCACAAGAAAAGCAAAGGCTTAGAATTTGGAAAGTTGAAAGAGGGAGGCTTCATGGTGCCTCAGCCTGTTTTGCCCTTCCATTCATGAGGCTTCCTTACCCTGGGCTCCATTGCGTTCTGTTTCCCTCCAGCTTGTACTTCTAACTTTCATATAAAAGATGTTTTGGCTGTTAGTAACTTCAGAGAGTTGTACCAAACAGAGGGTTTTTTTTTTTCTCTCCAGTTTTTTTTTTTTTTTTTGTGTGTGTGTGTGTGTTGTTTTTATGACTATTTCCCATTGTTTTCTTCATCAGGAGATGCCACATACCTTGATATCTTCAGAGAATTTTCCCACATGGCATCCCACGACCCAGAAAAGCTGAAGCGAAGGAGTGTGCACTTCCGACACTCCTTCAGGTAGTCTGCCCAGCGTTTGGAAAAGGAACAAAGTCACGCTTGAAAAGTGCAACAGTCTCATCTTGTTATAAGTTC
Organism: Maxillicosta whitleyi; assembly: GCA_029822895.1. NCBI lineage: Eukaryota > Metazoa > Chordata > Actinopteri > Perciformes > Neosebastidae > Maxillicosta > Maxillicosta whitleyi. Next base: position 19,148,026 of record JAPSES010000236.1, read on the forward strand.
ATGGCTTGTTCAGCACAAGTGATCCTTTACAGTATAAAGAACACTGCCTAATCCATTTTGCATTTCACAGAATACTACCCAACCTGTTATCCCACAAAGAAAAGCTCACACTATAAGTGCATTTAGTGGAAATAAAGTGTTGTGATGCTGTTACACTCCTTGCTAGTTAGCTGTAGTACACCTGCAAAAGTCTTGTGCTGTCCTCAGATAAACCTTTTTATTTTAATAGCAGATATGAGGATTTGCTGGTCTTTTCCTCTCATAGCCATAGAAAAATATAGAGTTTTGTACAATGTAGAACTTTATACAAAGCACTTGTTTTGTTTTTGTTACTTTTCTTTGTTTCTTTGCTGTTACTTTGATCAATGTGTGTCATTTTTAGAAGGAATTGCAACAATATTTTTTATAAATTCATTGATGCATGCATTTTATTTCATATCAGACTTGAATTGTGTCATGTGATAAGGATAATGAGTGTCATATTATGCTATCAGCATCATCTGTCAACATTTTGATGTCACAGTGTTATTTCTGTTGGTGGACAGTCTATTTTGATATGTTTTGTTGTGTTATTTTTGCATTGACTGTGCTGGTCTAGTCTGTGTATTATTTTGTTGAAATGTACTTGGCAGTACCACTATGAAATGCAGTGCTTATGTTACTGTATACGTGCTGTAGAAGCAAAAATGCTAATATATCTGAATGAACAGAAATACTGATAAAAGACTGATGAAAATGCAAACCGTGTCTGTCAATGTATGTGCACATCTCATCCAATGGGGTAAAAATTCTACTCGACGCAAGCTGTGGCGAAAGCGCCCCCCTGTGGATAAAAGTAAAACGACAAATGGAAGCCTTTTTGACTCAACCTTGAAGTCAACCAGTCTTTCCAAAAGTTTTTTTAGGACCCAAAACGGGATCTTACGGGATCTTTTTTTTTTTTTTTATTATTATTTGGCCACAAACAGGATAAAATTCATAAAAATGTTATGATATGTGATTCAATTTTCATTATACCATTCTCGGAGCCTATTTACTTCATTTTAATGTCACTTTTGCCACTTAGCCCCATTTGAAACTAAAAGCTTCATGTATTTTTTCCACATAAAAAATTGTATTATTCATGATATGATATAGTATTGTTCCGTTAACTTTTCCAGTTTACAAATTATCTGACTGCACTTTGAGAGAACAATATTAAAATGCTTTCACACCAAAATAAATAAATAAATAAATAAATAAAATTCTTATTCTTATTCTTCTTTTAAAACAAACACCTCAAAGAGAGGGGTTCTTTGTAAAAAAAAAAAAAAAAAAAAAAAATAATAATAATAATAATAATAAAATATATACAGTTTTTACTAATTGTAGTACAGAAGTGCATGTAAACATAATGTCCACTACAGAGGTCAGAGGTCAATGGGCCAATTTGGACTGATGTGGACAGGCAGTGTTGGAGGAACTTTCCATTAAACTACAGGATTATTAAAGAATAGTACTTGAATGAAAACAGCTAATTAGTCCAAATAAATCCCCATTTATTTTTTATGTAACTATTGATGTATGTTAATTGACACTGTAAATCAATCTGATTTACATAGAAAAAAACCCCGAAAGATAATCTATAGTTTGAATGCGTGTAAGGAGAACCACTCTGACACTATATTTAAGTCCACTAATATATTACATGTCCAGTCTGGAAACAAAGGCTACAGCTTTGAATTGAATTACCATCATATTTCACTTAAAATGTTAACTTGTATCTTTTGTGTTGTAGCTGCTGCTGTTTTTATTCACATTAAAGATGATCGAAAGAGTTAAGTGAGTGAGCGCGTGGCGCATAGACGATCTTTGGTGACATCACTACACTGCAGCCGGACCCACACGTCAGTCACGTCTCTCCGCTACGTTATTACGGTAGGAAGTACGTCCAGCAGTCAGTGATGATAGTGTTCTGTCTAGGTGACAGTGCCCGATATGCTGACATCTGACATTTAGGGAAGAAATAATGCACATTGAGGTCGCTGGACACGAGCTCTTCGAGTCAGATATGAGCAAACTGCTCGTGCCAAGCTAGCTGTAAGCTTAGCTCACCAGCGCGAGCTCAGCTGATGATCAGCAGCACACGGAGCCACAAGATGAGGAGGCCCTGAATGTCAGATTGGCGACGGTGTGCTCCGACATCAAGTGCAGGTATTTATTTTTTTTAAAGACCTGTTAAAGCTCAGATTAACTTTGAGGCATTTGAAGGGGTGTTGCATGTTCATGCATTTGAAGGGAGGGAAGAGGAAAACAAAAACCCAGATTCTATCATGTCTGATCCAGGTAGATCTACAGCTGTGGCTCATGTCAGAAGCTGGATTTCACATCTGATCATAAAGAATGTACCTCAGTGTATGCCATAAGCCACTGTGTGCGTGTGATCAGTCTTTAACGATCACAACATCATTCAGGTATCTTTGCACTTCGTGAACATACTGTAGTAACTGCATTCCAGGTTTCCCATTACAGTGTCTGCGCTGTATCAATAATTAGATTGTTGGAGAGAGGTGCAAGAATCGATCTGCTATTGGGGAAAAAAGCATCGGAAGACTTGTGTTGCAGCATAACTAAATACAGAAAGATTGCATGCACAAAAGCAGATGCTGTATTCTCCTACCTCCATCCCACTACTACGCATCCAACTGCTCTATATTTGTATCTTGCATGTTACTCAGCTATAAAGTCTGCAGTAGTTATTTTAGCATCAGTAGATCATATACATGCAATAAAGGGTTTTGCATTCTATTGTTTTCACAATTTCAAAGCTCTTGGTGCAAAAGCAAAAGCCCACCTGCACACATGATACAAAATCACTTAAAACCACCATAACATTTCATACTTTATTCACAAGGAACTTAATTGTAGAATATGTACTTTACTATAAATCTGCTTTGTCATTCAGTGCACAGTGTGATCACATTAAAACATTGTAAAATAAAAGAATAAACTAGGATTGCAACCATGAACGTATAGGCTATGCTTCATCACAGCTCTCTACAAATTTTTCTGTTTGCATTTCTACTGTATGTCATGCTGATTAACAGTGTCCTTTGTATTTTGTTTTTTTTCACATTTTTAAGGTTGTCACACAACAACATTCTGCCTTACCTTGAACTTTTTTATTAAAAAACAAACAAAAAAAATCACTAATCTTCCACTATCCATAAATATTTGATGATAGCTAATAATAACTGTTTTATTACTCTGCTTTTGCTGCAGAAACCACTACTGTGTGAATTAAATTATAATAAGTTGCATTCTGGGATTGTTTTCTGTCTGGTAGTCCATGACTGCATATGTATCAGTAATCATGAGAATAATCTCCTATAATACTATATCTATATTGACTATCATTATGTGTATTTAAAAAAAAAAAAAAGGAACAGTGTGTATAGATGGTAAAACATCATACATTTCTGTTAAAGTTTGTTTTTAAACGTACGTATCCAGTTTAATTTGTCAAAAAGTGATCAAAATTTTTCAGATTTTGAGTTTTATAGCATTTTATATCAAATCATTACACACAGTTTAGTTCTTGTAGTCTATCCACTTACTAAGCAAACTGAGGTTCCTTTGGTGTGAACAGGGTTCTGCTCCAGACTTTTTATTACTGTGGTGGCCTCTGCAGTGCACTGGGGAGCGGGCAGTACGGACAGAGACAGAAGGAGACTCAACAAACTGATAAAGAGAGCTGGCTCTGTCCTAGGCTGCCCGCTGGACTTGATCGAGGAGGTGGCGGACAGACGAACATTAACAAAACTGATGTCCATCATGGACAACCCCTCCCACCCCCTGTACCACTGTGGTGGCCTTTAGCAGCTCCTCCAGCACAAGACTGTTACATTCCCTGAGCAAGAAGGAGCGCTTCCGCAGGTCATTCCTCCCCACAGCCATCAGACTGTACAATAGCACTCACTAACCCCCAAATACACACTTATAAACCATAGTGCAATGCAATGTAAACAATGTAAATAATGTAAATATGTTTTTTCTTCCTGTCTTCCTGTCTCTGCTATTTATAGAAAAACTTTATTACACTTTATTACACTGCTGTAACTGTGAAATATCCCCAGGGTGGGATAAATAAAGTATTCTATTCTATTCTATTCTATTCGACTTGTTGTGAGAATGACTCAAACAAAGCTGTAACCTGTCTTTTGCGTACTCTTTTAGAGTATTTTCAATTTTTCTTTTAAGATTCTGATTTTCTCTTCCAGACATGGCCTCCCAGCTCCAGGTGTTCTCCTCTCCCTCGGTGTCCTCCAGTGCCTACTCTCGTTCAAAGAGGCTCAAAGTAGAGAACCCTGCCTGGGACGTGTCCAACCAGCTGGGGGACAATGGTTACTACCAACAGAGCCCCACACAGGGAACTGCACCCTCCACTTCAGCCTCCAACTTCAACCCGGTGTACAACTCCAACCAGGTTCACCCTCAGACAGCAGGTTCCAGGGAGCAGACGGTGGTACGGGCAGCAGATAGCACAGGTAGCCTTCGCGGACCTCCTTCGTCCTCTTCCTCTTCTTCCTCCTCCAGCCGTCGCATCAAGGATGCAGAGTCCTCCTCACAGCCGTGCGACCTCTACCATAAGCAGTACAGCTTAAAGAGGAAGAGCGAGGAGGTGGACAGCAGCGACAGTGTCCAGATCCTGGAGGAGCTCTCAGCCCCTGTAGTCTCCAACCGTACAGGTGGTGGCGGAGGAACCACCACAGCTCAGTCAATAGCACATTCCACTTCTACCACAAAGAGCAGCAACTCCCACAGTGAGGGCGACTACCAGCTGGTGCAGCATGAGATCCTGTGCTCCATGTCCAACAGTTACGAAGTGCTCGAGTTCCTGGGACGTGGGACATTTGGCCAGGTGGCAAAATGCTGGAAACGGGGCACAAATGAGATAGTGGCAATTAAAATACTGAAGAACCACCCCTCATATGCACGGCAAGGCCAAATAGAAGTGAGTGTGTTATAAGAAAATAATAAAATTAGATAAAATATGGTAATGAAAAAATACATACAATTATTATTATTATCATTATTATCATTGTTATTACCCAAATTGTTCTATTCAAATACAACATTCTATTCAAACACATAGATTCCTTTTATTTATTTTCAAAAGGGACTTATTGACATGTACTTCCATTTTAAACAGTACCTTGAAGTTTTAATCAAAAGGAAGTTTTTAATCAACCAAAAGAACCTTCTGTTCTCTTATACATTTATTCAATTGTAACTAATAGATTGTTACCATACTGTGAAAATGTCCAATTTTAACCCTTCACCATGCTAATACATTGCTCTTCCATCCCTTTTGCAGGTGAGTATCCTTAGCAGGCTGAGCACAGAAAACGCAGATGAGTTCAACTTTGTCCGCTCATATGAGTGTTTCCAGCACAAGAACCACACGTGCCTTGTGTTTGAGATGCTGGAGCAGAACCTTTATGACTTCCTGAAGCACAGCAAGTTCAGCCCTCTGCTTCTGAAGTGTATTCGGCCTATTCTGCAGCAGGTTGCCACGGCGCTGATGAAGCTGAAAAGCCTGGGTCTGATCCACGCTGACCTGAAACCAGAAAACATTATGTTGGTTGATCCTTTGAGACAGCCGTACAGAGTAAAAGTCATTGACTTCGGATCTGCTAGCCATGTGTCCAAAGCCGTTTGCTCCACCTATCTGCAGTCACGCTATTACAGGTGAGTGAGTCAGCCTGGAGAATCAGTTCACGGTTTGCTGAGTTTCTTAAAACTCTACTGTAATGTTGACATCTGTTCGTTTTAATGTGCTTGCAGAGCTCCAGAGATCATTCTAGGCCTTCCTTTCTGTGAAGCTATTGACATGTGGTCTTTGGGATGTGTTATTGCTGAACTGTTCTTGGGATGGCCGCTCTATCCTGGTGCCTCAGAATATGATCAGGTCAGGTTTACCACTGTCAAACACACTTCAAGGTTAAGGTGTGTTGATTTTTTTTTTAATTAATAAACAATAATCATATCATGAATCATATTAAACACATGTGAAATGGCCAAAACTGTATTTCACTAAATATATAATTGTTCAGTAAATTTAAGTGACATATTTTAAATTAAATAAAATTACTTATGAATGTGCTGAATAATATTTAATTATTGTCCTAATTTCTTGGAAAGTCTAGACAAAAATCGTACCTTATATTTACAAAAACAAAAAGTATTTATTCATAACCTGTCTGTCCTAAATATATAGGATGTAGGATAACTTCTGCAGTGGGTCATTTGCACCATTGTCCAGTAAACATCATCAAATGAATCCCCTGTGTGTCCCCTTTGTGACTGAGGATACCAAAAGAATAGTATTATCTCTGTTTCAGTTTAAATTCTTTTTAATTTGTATCATTTGTTATGTAATCCATGTAAAAAAAAAAAGCATGATTTGATGTTGGACAGTTGAATAATTACCTGTATTGTTTGAACTACATCAGTCAGCAACTAACAATCCTCTACCTCTCACCGTACCTGTTAAATGTTAGTACATTCAGCCACTGATTAAAATTCAAGTGTGTGAGCTGATAAAGAGCACAAACATGCATTAATTTAGTTTTATCCTTGGACCTGACAGTTTGTACGGCGTTTATCTCTCTCAGATTCGTTACATTTCCCAGACCCAGGGTCTTCCTGCAGAGTATCTGCTGAGTGCAGGGACAAAGACCAGCCGCTTTTTCAACAGAGGCCCCGACTCCAGCTACCCCCTCTGGAGACTTAAAGTAAGGGACACCACTGTTAAATTAATGGACAATTTGATATGAGCATATAGTGAAATGTTTTCATTTTCCCTCAGACACCGGCAGAGCACGAAGCAGAAATGGGGATTAAGTCAAAGGAGGCACGAAAATACATTTTCAACTGTCTAGACGACATGATGCAGGTGAGCGCTGTTGTTGTCAGAGCTCATTGTTTTAAAAGACCATTTACAGCGTAGGTTAGTTCACCACAAAACCATGAACAGGATCTTTCATACTTTCAGACAGATTTACTGTTTGTGTTGCCTTTGCAGGTGAACATGACAAACCTGGAGGGAACTGACATCTTGGCGGAAAAAGCTGACAGACGGGAGTTCATAGACCTGCTGAAGAAGATGCTGACGCTAGATGCAGATAAACGGATCACACCCATGAAGACACTCAACCACCCCTTTGTTACCATGACACACCTGCTGCACTTCCCTCACAGTTCACAGTGAGTACTCATCCGTTCATCATCTGCTCAGGAGTTTGCGTTGCAGCTTTTGTTCATCTGTGTTTTTTTGTTTTTTTTTTCAGTGTGAAGTCCTGCTTCCAAAATATGGACATATGCAAGCGTCGGTGCAGCGCATTTGAAAATGGAAAAAACATGTTTGCTAGTAACAACACCCCAAGTGCAGCCACCAACCTCACCGTCACCTTCAGTAGCCAACTAAATCAGCACAATCAGGTGAGAACACCATCCGTACATAAATCACATTTGTGGTTATTTTAATCTGTTAAAACTTTTTCTCATATTAACCCAGTGTGAACTAACAGGTTACATGAACAGCTTTGTCATATGAACTTTTCTAAATGTTCCAGATGGCTTCTACTGGGGGCCAATCCCTGTCCCTCAGCAGTAACGTCCCATTACTCAACTACCAGCCCGGCCTTTACCAGCAGGCGACTATTAACATCCCCGGGCTGACACAGCAGGGTGTGCCTCTGCAGACCAGACCCACCCAGCTCTGTACCCAAACCGAACCCTTCCAGCAAACTCTCATCGTCTGCCCACCCACCATCCAAGGTGAGAATGCACCAGTTTAGTCTTCAGAAACACATAAAAGAAATTCACACCTACTTTGCAAAATGTATAGCATCTCCAGAAATGTTTATGATAATGTGAAGACATTGTTTTGTTTTATAAAGCATGAGAACATGTTTCTAAAAGCACAACAATTAAGGGAATCAACATCATCCTAGAGTTTTATGATATAACTGTACATATCAAAATACACCACATTTTCTGTAAATTCTCGCAATACTTCAAATGACCAGGAACAAAAAACATTTTCTACTATATTATAATTACAAACTCAACAATAAAAGGTAGTGACATATGTAGATATTTTCTTTTTCATTATTCATTGTTTTTATTTAATTATAACAGTGAGTGATTAAGTGAATAATCAGTTAAGCCTGAAGATAAATGTATGTATTATTACGTAAAATGTGAGAGGGTAAATAAATGTTTTTGAGGTTTGATTTCTTAAAATATACAATAGAAAATAATGAAAAATGTTAAATCAACATCCCTACTATTCTTGTATTGTAGCAGGAAACTAAAATGAAAACCGGCTTTACCTGAACAGTGGAGTTTGAAATAAAAATAGGCATGGCAAAGTTTCAAGACAAATAAAGAACCTCACAAAATAAATACAACAAGGAAGTTTGTTATAAAAAAAATTGCAATAAACAGTCATATCACATCAGGGCAGTTTATGATTCAACAGATGTTTTTCCATTTTCACTTTATGCATGTGTTTATTGCACAGCCCTGTACAGCAGAGTATTTTCTTTTCCTTTTCAGGTCTTCAAACATCCAATAAACCTTCTGGTTACCCTGTGAGGATGGACAACTCAGTGCCCTTAGTCCCTCAAAACCAGTCGTCTCAGCCTCTTCACATTCAGCCGGGAATGTTGGCGCAGGTAGGACCCACTGTTTAACCACTCTGTGTGTGTGTGTGTGTGAGTGTGTGTGTGGTGGGGGGCTATTGCATGCCCATCTCAAACACATGTTCATATCTCCCCTTTGTTTTTTTTATTTATTTAACTGACCTCTCCTGTGGAAAGCAGTTGAGCTCAGTGTGACGCAGCTCTTTTCAGAGTGTGTTTGTCATCTTTAAACCTCCCTCCACCCCCTCCTCACCAGGCCTCCTTCAACCCGGTGATGTTAGGCAGCCTTTATCCCCCAGTAGCAAGGCTGCCCCATGTGGGCTCAGTCCGCCTGCCGGTTGGCTGTAGGGTTGGAAGCCCGGGGGGTTTACTGGATCATAATCCCTCCATGCTGGTAAAGCACCATCTTCACAACTGAAACAATGGTTGAAATGGTTTTCGCTCTTTCTTCCTCATTTCTTCCTCCTGCCATGTGTATACCAACACTGCAGAGCATGGGAGGCATGTGAAACTCACCAGTCCGGTTTGTGCTTTTTTTGCTTGGGGGGCCTCAAGACAAAGCCTACGTAACTCCTTATTGTTGCAGAAGTCCACACAGAGTTTATATTTTTCATCATATTTAAAATTGATATTCTTATGATATTTTACCTGATTAATTTTATTATCTGTAACAGTGTAATTTGTCCTTAAAGACATTTTTATAGTCAATTAAAAGTCAGCATGAGGAGTCACATTTCAATCATGCACAGATTGTAGAGCATCACCATGTACATATATATATATATACTGTAAAGGGTAGGATTACACAGGCTATTCTGCTAGACTTGTAACATTTTTGATACTCGATACCTCAACTAGTATCATCTTTCAAAACGCAATAAAATTCCATGCACTGTCAGCGATGCCTTTATTTGTCTTCATCATCTTTGATTGAGACTAACAGATCGCTTTCACTTCAGTGTTCGTCGGCTTATTTCTGTTTGCGCAGAGCTGTAGTCATGCATGCAGCAGAGACAGCTTAAGTGGAATATGTTTCTGTTTGTCGTTCTCTGAGCTTGTTTTGGCTCTGACTCATGAAGTATTGACTAATTGTCAGGTCACTTTGGCAGGAACTGTTAGAACTCCGTCTGCACAGGAAGGCTGACGATGCAGGTGGAAGCCACAACACATCATCTCACATTTGACATTTAGCTGTCATGATGTGAAAGTTTAGAATTAATGTCACATCTGAGAATCTAGTAGGTCTTTGGGGAGCATGCTGTCTTGCTATATGACAGATGGAAAACACTTTGTCTATGCGTACAGGCTGCATGTGCATAATTTCATTCTCTGAGGAAATGTCTTCAACTTTTTTCCACTGAGGTAAAAAAAAAAAAAAAGGGGGGGGTAAAAGTTGGATCTCATTTTTATTATTTTTCTGTATTTGTGTGCATACAGCAGGGCTGGCCAGCAGGTACACAGCAGATCCTCATCCCGTCCACATGGCAGCAGATGCCAGGCATGGCCATCCATAACCCTGGACAGGCTGTAGTACCTGACTCACCCATGGGAGCCCCCATATCTGACAGTCAGCAGGCCCCCGGCTGGAGGTGGGACCCCGTACCTGCCTTTACCAGTGGTCATTCTGAAAGTGAACTGTTCTGGGTACGTTACTAAACATCAGCAGCCAGAGGTGATACTTGTTGTTCTGCTTCTCCATAGGGGTCGTCATGGCAGCCAGTGTGACGGCGTCGGTCAGCAGGACTCTGGCGTCGGTCGTCACGCTGCCTCTCAAAGCCACAACTCAGGGGCCGCTCACACCAGGTCCCAACAGGGCAAGAGGTCAAAGGCTCGACACGCTGACAGCAGAGCCAGGTAACCTCTAATCTCTGAAAATCTACAAAAAACGATCATTTAATAGAAGTAAAAGCCGCAAAAAAAGAATACATAGATATTAAACAGGTCATCAGATGACTCTGAATACATTTAAACAGAAACTGAATGCAAAGGCAAGTATATTCTGTAATAATTATAAAACTTTATGTTTACTGAATAATTAAAGATTGTTAATTGATGTGATTTCCACTTTAAAGTAACATGTTCACAGACAACATCTAGATTGTGACAGTAGCGTTAATAAATCAGGGTTAATTTTGCATTCGATTAAGGTTATGGAACGATTCCTGGTCTCTGTTTAGTACAGAGATGTGATTAGGAAGGACTAATGTAATCAGTGTTTCAATCTGACATTTTCCTGTCCCTGTCTGAAGCACATTTATTGTTTACAGTCATGGAAAAAACTATTAGATCACTCTTGTTTTCTTCAATTTCTCGTTTATTTTAATGCCTGGTACAACTAAAGGTGCATTTGTTTGGACAAATATAATGATAACAACAAAAATAGCTCATAAGAGTTTAATTTCAGAGCTGATATTTATCAATTTTCCTTGTTTTCTTGATAAAAAAACATCAAAACCAAATCAATATCTATGTCATTGTACTGACAAAAATGTTGCTTTTTACACATTCCATGTTTTATTTTGTCTGTTTTAGTCACATGATACACACAGGAGTTAGTATTTAATTGGATAACCATTGTTTTTGATAACCTTTGATGGTCTAATAATTTTTTTCACGATTGTATCTATAAAGAAAGTGATTTTTTATAAGAAAAGTGCTGGATTTTGTATCTCCGCCGTCAACCCAACATTAAAAAGTAGCATGTCTATCATTCAGAAATTCTGATTCATCGTGACACAATCAACACACTTATTATGTGTGTAGCAAACATTGATAGCAGTATTTCTGTGAGTTGATTGTAAATATTAAAAAAGGTTTTGCATTTTCCCACGAGCCGTCTGTGAACATCTTTCCTCCTCCCCCAGGCCTGTGTCATCGGTGCATTCGGCCACCACTGTGGTCCACAACACGTCCACAGTTGCCGGTGACCAGTCTCAGCCGATCGTCATCTCTGACACACCGAGTCCTGCCGTCAGCATCATCACCATCCACAGTGACTCTGAAGATGAGGATGACAGGAAGTACCCTGCCGCCTGGTGAGCTCACATTCCTTCTACTTTAGAGTATGAATTAACCCATAACGACCCAAACATCACCAGCTGATCTAAAATCTTTAATCTTTAAAATGTTAATTCATTAATCCTATCAAACCATGTAAATAATTGTTGTAAATACAGTTTGTCATTTTTTCACGGTCATCAGATATGACCCAATTTAACATTCAGAGACTCTGTAGTTACCATGGAAACACCGTCATCTTCTACAACATTGATTCACCAGTAAAACCTATGGAGTTGGATCAATGACAGTGGATGGACACGCTGGGTTTATGTTCATTTAATGATAGATTTGAGCGAAAGTGTCAGTTTTTCCTCAGTTTTCGCTGTTTTTAATATAATTACCTTCAACTTTACTCTGTGCTTTTATGAACATCTACATAATCAGTAAATTAAAAATCGGAAAATACAGCTGCGGAAAAAAATATTAGAAAACTCTTGATTTCTTCAATTTCTTGTTCATTTTAATACCTGGTACAACTAAAGGTACATTTGTTTGGACAAATATAATAATAACAACAAAAATAGCTCATTAAAGTTTAACTTCAGAGCTGATATCTATCCAGTTTCCATGTTTTTCTTGATAATAACCAAAATCACTTCAGTTCTTACATCAATATCTATGTCATTGTACTGACAAAAACAGTGGTTTTAGATATTCAATGTTTTCTTTTGTTTGTTTTAGTCACATGATCCACACAGGAGTTGATTGCATAACCACTGTTTTTGATGATCTACTAATTTTTACATGATTATACTTGATTTACACCGAAAAAATGCACAAAATACAGAGCATATAATTATAAATGATGACTTAAGAAAGGGTAAAATTAGAGAAAAAAATCATTTAGGAAGTGACATAAAAGTAACTGTGGGTGTTTATGGGTTAAAAGTGGCTTCAGTTGTTAGGATTTCACATCTTCGGGCTTATACTTTAACATCTCTGAATACATTCTAGTTGTTGACTCTGCTCTTGTTTACTTGTGCAGCTCTGGTACAAGCCAGAGGACCAATGTGATCAGCTGTGTGACCGTACATGACTCCCATGACTCGGACTCATCCACCAGCAGCCCCTTGAGCCCCAAAAACACCTCACAACCCACCAAGTCTCTGGCCATCGTCATGCCCTCTGTGAAGAGTCAGCCTGGGGAGAGCGCAACCCATAAAGCTCCGGCAGCTCCAGGTCCTCCACTCAGATACACACTTAAACACAGATTTGATCAGGTTTTAGTCCAACGACTTTATTTAATTATACTGACTACACATGACGGTGCTAGGGTCATAGATTATTTCACCACCAGCCCCTAATCAGTCTGTTTATGACAGTTTGGATGAATGCACAAACAAAGACAAACCTGTTCAAACAAACAAACAAAGCTGTTCAGGCTTCCAACACATTACTAAAAAAGTGAAACTGGGGCAGTTTAGGATTAAAAATTTTATATGATTTGAGATAGCTGATTAAAAATAATTTTAAAAAATCATCAGTTTTGGTACAAATGCAGCATCCAGGATAGGTCCGATCCCTCAGGAGAGAAGATGGGCTGTGGAGCGCCAGTTTACACTAGAATGTGTAACAATGGTTTCAGAAATGAAAAACACAATACAACCACCAACAAAGCAAATGCCTGAAGCAAATTATCAACATGACAACCAAATCAAAAAAGAAAAATGGTCTATTATACAAAAGAAATATTGAATACAATTTTAGTGTTTTTTATAACATACTCTGAAAATGAGTGGGAAGAAGTAAAGGCTTCAGAACAATGATCATCCCACTAGAAGAAGAGGTAAAAAAAAAACAAAAACATGGTAACAATAATATCTTATGTGCATTTTCCATCCCAACTTTTGATTCAGGTTCATAAATAACTGGACAGTAATACAGATCATGTCACCCAATATGCCATTTTTAGCAGCGCTCTATCCTCATGTGGCATTTACATTATTTTGTGTTTTTTCCTGTTAGATCAAACTACCAGTGGCTCTGGAAAATCTAAGAAGGGTTCAACGCAGCCGTCCAGTCGACTGGGAGATCCCAGCACCGATCGCCATCAGCGAGCTGCATCCAGCAGATCTCAGCCCCTTAACCTGAGTCAGGTAATAACCCTCAAAATCTGAAGAATTCGTAAAGAAAGTCTTATCACCTCCGCCAAGGAGGTTATGTTTTTGCCTGGGTGTGTTTGTCTGTTTGTCCGTTCATTATTTAGTAACATAACTCAAAAAGTTATAGATGGATTTTAATTACATTTTCAGGATTTGTTGGCAATGGCACAAGGAAGAAATTATTAACTTTTGGGGGTGATCCGAAAGAAAAACTGGATTCTGGATCACTTTGAAATTTTCGTTAACATTGGGGTCAATGGGGCCAAAAATGTTGTTTCTCAGTATCTGG
>JAPSES010000236.1:19162266-19219327 GCA_029822895.1 Maxillicosta whitleyi
GTGGGGGTATGCCATTTATCTTCAGAACTCCTCGTGCACATTTCTGGCATAATCCATGAGCTTGCTGCCTGTGAAGTATTCGCTGTACTTGAGGATCTCGTCCAGCTCCAAACTGTGATTCTGGTTCTCATCTGCGACGGCGATCATCTGCTTGGCTTCGTTCAGCGCGTTGTACTCATTCATTGGGTCCATGTACTCCTGTGCAATGTGGGGAAAAACGGATAAAAAGTGGTCAGATGATGGTCACATCTAAATAAAGTCCATCTAAATCTAAATAAACTGTAAAACAAATTACACTATCAGTGACTGGATAGCGTAGTGGTTTACATGGCTGACTTTGATGTGGAAGGTTGCTTTTACACGTACCCTTTACGCTATACATATCTATACCTTGTAAGTCGCTTTGGATAAAAGCGTCAGCCAAATGTATTAATAATAAACATAAGTTAGGAGCTCGTCTGGACCACGTTCAAATATTTTACAAGACATGGAATGCACACTATATTAAAGATAACACAACTGACCTTAAAATGATTGATTTAGCTTTCACCTTAGTGGCATATTGACTTTGTATTAGTCATAAAGGTTATTCTGAATGTTCACACGTCCTTGTCCATTAAGGATTACTTTTCTCAAAATAAAGATCATTTCTGCTTTTTGACTGGAAGTAAGGGAGATAATTCAGATAAATATAGTAGTTTGTTTTTAGGGGCTTTTAAGGTGGTAAAACCTCAAGAAGAATCATTCTTCCTTACCACCACATAATAAAAAAAAAAAGTGTTCCAATAATTCTAAATGAAGTCAATAGATAGATGTTTCTCATAACTAATTATTATTTATTATTAAGTATTTATTGTCAGTAAGCAGTATTTAAGAGGTTGTTTGGGGACGGGGGGGCATTAACAGCCTAATAGTTTCACAAGTGTTCAAACAGAATGAAGGAGAATGAATAAAGCTCTAATAAATCAATCTGAAGCATACAGCAGTTTATGTTTTTTTAAGCATAATTATATGTTAATATATGCTAATTAGAAACTACTAAAAAGTATAAGATATTAAACACTATATAAGATACTGTAAAAGACAAGACACTTTTCAGAAAATCTCCTCTTCCCACAAACCTCTAGTTCCTCCATAGTTACGATGCCATCATGGTTTGAATCAATGACGTCCTCAAACTCCTTCCTCCTCTCTCGAACCCAGTCGTCATCGATGTCCTGAGCCTGTTGGTTCTCCACGGTTCCCACAGGTAAAGAGATGAACTCTGAGAGTGTCAGTTTCTTATCACCATCCTGGTCTGCAAGGAACAAAAGAGAAGTAATATTCAATTTATTTTACTTACTGATTACACAAAGCATTATCATCAAACTTAAAAAAAAAAAAAAGAAGAAATTATTGCATCTACAAATTTAACACTAGATCTATATTATATGAATGAATGTAAACCTGAAATGAGAAAAAATTCCATGCAAACCAGTGTGTTCTGAATTTGTCCACCCACTGAAAAATGTATTAGATAATTGTTAAATAATGTTGTACTAATTAAAAGAAAATCATAAAAATATTGCCATTATTTTGGACAAAATTGCTGGAGACAACAACGTGAAAACCCACAAAAACCTGAAAAATGAACGCTCCATCTGAATTCAGAGCCTTACATATTTGAGCCTCCAGAGCCAGAATCAGTTTAACAGATTAAAAAGAACATTCTTTTTATTCTCACAATAGTATTTTTGAATATGTATTCATGATTATCATAACTTGGTTACATTAAATTAGGTTATCAATTAATGACAGGATAAAACAGTATATTTTATGTTAGGTGTACAGTTGAACAAATTAGGTTGTAATATTCTGTGACTGAGCACAACTATTGACGCTATTAATAATAATAATAATGCCGCTTTCTTTCTGTATAATATGTTCAGAAACAAATCAGTGAATTTCCTTTACACAGATTTAATTATTAACAATCTGAATAAATAGTTGCCTCTCTTTACTGTGGTGTCTGAGGTAAATGTCAAAAGTTGTTGCGCAGAGTTTGACAGAAATCCAAAATGTGCCAGAAGGAAGAAACCCGAGAGGAAATCAACCAAGCCAGCTTTTTTGCATGTGAGCTTGACAGGTCATTATATCTCCATGCATCAGCACCAAACCAAGCCAAGAGCAGTAACCTCCACATGCACAGACACCGACACGTGAACAGTGAAACGCATCATATCGAGTGTACATCCGAGACTGTGCACCTCATGTTTTAGATATTAGGTAAGTGATGCCTACCCAAGTCCCGCACTATCTCCTTGACCATGTATTTGAGCATTCCTCTGCTGTGCTCGGGGTGCAGGAAAGACAGAAACTCCTGCTCATTCAGGAGCTGATCAGCTGGAGGGTTATCAGCCTGAAACCAGCGATCCTTCAGACTCTCCAGAACCTCCTGAGCTGTAATGATCGGGGAAAGAGATATACGTATTAATGGAGCAATCCTATTATTAATTAAACTGTTTAATTAAATATCTGCTGGACTGATTCTCAGGTTCAGCAGCACTTTAAATGACCTGAAAACGATGCAGACATTCAAAAACTTCATACTTACTTTCTTCATCCAGCTTTAGATCTTCATTGTTCTTTATTTTCTCAGCAATTTCTTTTTCATTAAAGCCTTTACTAGCCAGAAACTTGACTCTGTATTCGTCCCATGTCACATGACCTACATGTACAGATAAGCATATACAGGCATAAGTTTGACACATGGTATAGACACAATACTACAACATAGTTAACAAAAAAAAAAGAAGAAGCTTCAAATCATACAGCGCATATAGTCACAGAGGGTAGACCCTGTTGACTCTGATGGCTGCTCACAGTCCAGTCACACTGTGCCAACTTGAATTAGGCAAGCTCACAACTTTCTGCTTCATGTGTCAAGTTACCATGGTTGGGAACAAGTGTTGAATACGGTCTTACCATCACCATCTGGGTCAACAGCATGAAAACTGTTCTTGTTCTCCCTCATGGCCTCCTGAAAGTGCTCCTCTGTCTTCTCCATAATCCAGCGCTGCATCTCCTTAGCACTCACACTCCTGTCCTTGTTGAAATCGACTCTATAAGACAATTAAAACAATTTTATTGAACATCAACACTATCAAATATATCAACCATATGTTAATTTGGGTGTTTTCTAATCTAATTTGCTGCATGTATGTAAATTAAAAAAATACACTGTATTTCTTACACAGGATCAAAATAAAAATCCACTATTTTACTACCTTGAATAATTCAAGGAGATAAGATTTAATACAATTAGCCTAATACAATACTAATGTTTTTAGAGTTCAGAAATCACTACTTAGTAATAAACTTGATTTTCAGTGACAGCTTTCATACATATTGACATGCCGTCCCTTATACCAATACCTTAAACAAAAATGCAACCAGCCCAATATTCTTCCTCTTAATCAGATTCCAGTAAACTAAGCGTGGATTTTTCATTTTTTAATTTACTGTGAAGTCACTTCATCTTACTATGTGACTATTGATTATGTTTACAATTCTGCTTACTTGAAGATACACTATTCTAATAAAAAGGTACATTCTTGTTTTACTTTTTTAGCCCTGAGGCTCCACAGAGGCTTCATATGACTGATTATAGAACCTGATGGGCAACTACAGAGAAGCTCAGGAATTTTGACACACACATACAAAACACGTCTTACTTAGTAAAGATTTCAATCAGCTTCTTTCTGTTTCTTCTTGGCTCTGAATCCTCCTCAAACTCCTCCATCTCTTTACCAAGAAACACTTCCTGATGAAAGTCCTTGTTCAGGTGGCCATCCAACTCCATTTTCACTCCATTCAAGTGATCTGGAGGAAGAATCTCATTCTCATCCTTGTTAGTTGGATTTTTATCTTTTGATGAGGACATATTTGCAGGCCGAGCATGGACATCAATGATGTGGAGAAGGATGTACAAAAATAAAGACATAGACAGGAGATTCCTGGACCACATCTTCCTCCAAATTTCCATGGCTACCTGAAAGTAAAATCAAACATTTTGAGTGAATCCAGTGTAAACTGTAAAAGAAAAAAATCTCAACCAAACTTAGCCATGTATAACATAGAATCGATTATCACGTCATTGCAACACACCCAATTCTTGTGGTTATTTGTGCATCTGCATGCCAGCGTTAAAGAGTTTTGTTATAAAAATCATACACATAGACAGTCAAAAGAAATACACAAGCACAACAAGGTGACGCGATGAAGTTCGGTTGAAAACATAACCTGACTCAATGTTAATTTTAAGATTTTAACTCAACGCTATTTTATTGTAAGGCAAGTAAAATGACATCACTGTTTTTCCAATTGAACGTAACACCTGGTGAGGTTAACTGTAGGTTACACGATAGCTGAGTAAACCTGACGTTATCTCACTTTATCGATATATACTAAACTAATATAATCTAAAATAAGAGGCAATCATAACATTACGTGCTAAAAAGACTAAACCAATGAACCTCGGATAAGGATATTAAAAAAGTACGCCAATGAGAAAAACTATGCTAATCAGTAGATAGCACAGAAAGGCTAATAAAACATATAGCGATTAGCATTTCTTGACGCAACCACACGTCGTTACCATTAAGAATAAAAATTAAGCAGTAAAAAAGTGCGCATAAGTGACTAACCTGTCCTTTACAAAGCACAAGACAAACTGTAGTGACGTTCAGTTCACTCAGGAAATGGGAATGGTTTCTGGTTACAGTCAGTGTATCCGCTAGCCAAATGTTAGCTAAACTTCCTAGTCAAACAGACCTGCACTGGTTCCAAGTAAGCTGTCAGATCCCAGTTCCTGTACACGTGGCTTCCTCAAAACACCCACTTCAAAATGTGGGACGTCTCAAACTACAACACCACGGAAGACACACGGGTCGGCTGAAAGGTCCCCGTTGATGTCACAGTTAATTCATTCACGGTATCAGTGGGACTGATGGTTTGCTAGACGTTAGCCTTGTTCTGTGTTAAGTAAATTCGTACGTATTAATTTCCGGTCGGCACTTTCGAAATAAAATACTTAATTGTTTGCGCTAAAAATGAAAGTTATGATTCGGGGAGAGCTGTGCAAACCACATTATCATAACATTATTATTCTCAATTTTATTCTAACAAACACAATTTGTATGCATTTCCGATTGCAGCCGTTATTCCAGTGTCTAACTTGATACTACTTCGTTACTTGCAACATTTCACACAGAAACGCCACCGGAAGCAGGAAGTAACGTTAACACCAGGCTCGATGGCTCAAGGCGGAGTCAGCGGCCATCTTAGAACAGGACACTGCACCCCTGCACCCTGCTACTGTGGACGGAAGGTGAGTGATATACGCCAACTAAAATGCTCGTAACTTGCTGAATTCGTGACAGATTTACAAACGGTTTGATTTATTACAAACCTTATTAACGTGGCTATGATTTGTGCTGATGCCGATGTTTAAATTGTAGCTTCACGTTTTGAGAAACGCTTAATATTGCAGTGTGGCTGTGTGTTTCATGGCTGCCCTCTACTCTAAAGTGATACCACAGTCGACATTTTCAATTATTAACAGGTTTCCTGAGACCAACAACGTTTCTTGACAACCTAATCTTTTGTTTAAATGTCATTTTGTGGATGTGGTTGTATTTATTTGCTAGCTGGCAGTGAAGAGGTCGTAAGTGAGTCACCAAGCAATTGTAAATTGGTGGGAGAGGCAGGGTTTGTCTTTCGTTTCAACATAGCTTTGAGTTACACATGATTTCCAAGTGGTTTGGTTTCTTAAAAACATCTTTACATTTTGATTACTTTGTTGGTTTTTTGTTTACAGAATTCCTGACAACACTATTGTGAAAAATGCCTGATTTTTGTGCCTCCTACGGCTGCACCAACGCACGGAGCCTCCAAACGAAGACGCTTGGGATCACCTTTCACAAGTAAGAAAAGAAAATATTATGACTATTATTAGGATACTCAGTAATACAAGTTCTGCTAGGAACAGTGTGACTGAGACAACATTACAAGATTGGCTACATATATTTGCATACATGCAGTACATAGAATCAAAATGATAATATATTTTATACTGTATTTTTGTCCATACCCTCAATGTTGAAGGGAATAAAGGTGGAAGGTTAACAATCATTTATATCTGACTACTATTTCTCCCATTTTTAAGGTTTCCCAAATGCAGCGAGCGCCGGAGACAGTGGGAGCGTGCCCTGAGAAGGGCAAGTTTTGTGGCCAATGATAGATCACTGGTCTGCAGTGAACACTTCAGAGATGAAGATTTCGACAGGACAGGGCAGACCATCAGACTCAAAGCTGGAGCTGTTCCGTCTGTCTTCAACTTCCCTACTCATCTTCAGAAGGTACGTGTATAATTGGCCAACTAGAATACAAGGTGTTAAAGATGGATGCATTGATATTTAGATGTGATTTAATGTCACACTTTCTGCAAGTTTAGCAATACATAAAGTGTATTACAGATCAATTGAATATTTAACTATTTTTTTCAGCCGGTAGCACCAAGAAGCACAACCACTTGTAGAAGTGCAGGAGGAAACCAGTCCATGGACCCTGAGCAGGATCAACCTCCGCCTGATGTTGTGAGTATTTGTACACATGAGGAATGTCACTTCATTATATATTTATTTATTATTTATTGTATTTTTTTTTTTCCAAAGCCACAGCAATCCACTAGAGAGAGGCAAAGGTGTTGGGAAAGGAAGGCCCCTGACCACCAATATGCAATGCCTTCCTCTCCAAAGGCTCTTGAGGCCAAACTTGATGCAGTCATGGCCACAGTGCATAAACTGCAGCGGGAAAAGAGCAATGCCTCGGCAAGGGTAAGGAGGGCCAAGAATAATAATAATATAATAATATTATACTATTTTCTTAATAAACTCTGTGGCTATAATTTTTCACAAGTATGCAGTTAAATAGCTGCATCCCTGACGTTTATGACACACCAAGCTGTTTGAAAATCAGTTGAAAATTGAGCAAAATATAGGTATTTCAGCACTACATGCACAATAGACTTTAATGTTATAACTGGACGAGCGGTCCTGTCCCAAGATGGCCACCGTGTGACGACGTCGGGTCCCATTGGCTGTCAGCGCCGGCTATCTAGCCTTTCTATACATGTCTGTGGCTGCCATATTGAAAAAGTGTTTATCAGTTGTATTTTTGCCTTCTAGCTCTAGGTGGCACTGTTTTAAAACCTTATAATGTCAAACAGACACAATAGCAGTAAATAAAAATAGGAGTAGGATGCTAGGTAAAGAAAAATATATGGTCTCTCCTGTATAAACGAATGTCATTATTTTATTAAACATATGTGAAGGTAGTATGATTTTGAAGAACTGATCTGATTTAGAAATATCATTAACAATTAAAAAAAATAAGTAATAATTTTTTAATTTTGAACTTGCAAATTATTCTGCTTACAAATTAACAAAAGTATTACTTAAGCCAATGTCAGAAAATCAGAGATGAATAGGCGTATGTTGTATAGTTACCATTCTGTATCAGGTTTGAAAGTAAGATATTGTGGAAAGACAATTGCTTTGCAAGCACAAAAACGACAAAAAAAAAAAAAATCCCTACTATTTCTGACTTGGATGTAAATACAAGGCACTGGTAGAGCAGCGTAATTGAGCCAAAATGACAGACACTCTCTGTGAGATACACACATCTTTATACACATCACACTCAACTTGTCTGCCAAAGAACCTCTTCAACTTAAGCATTTCACGTATGAGATAAAACAGAGCTGAATAAGCTAGTAAGATTGCCAATAGAGGCAAGAGAGAGTAGGGAGAGAGAGAGAGAGGGGGGAGGGAGGGGGAGAAAGGGAAGCGGGAGGGAGAAAGGGTGATGATAAAACTCCACTGTGAGCCCTCCTGTAAGCTCAGTCAGAGAGCAAAGGAGCAACTGAGACCAGAGGGACAGGGAGAGCAACAGGACAGGAGAAAAGGGACCTACCACACACAAGATCAGCGCTGTGATGTCAAACTTGCAAATGGACTTGGACTTGATGACTTAGAGAGCACCTGAGATTCGTCAGCCAAAAGCAGAAGAGCACCCTTTTGGCCATAAAGTTTTATGTTGTGTGATAGCGGTGAGGAGCCAGTTTATACTTCAAGGAGAGTAGAAGAAGGCTGGGCAAAGATCCAATCTGGATCTCATCCATCTTCTCTTGGGCTTTGTTCACTCTGCATCCCGTGGGCATATGGTGTGTGGACAGACAGACTGATTTGTATGCTGAACTGCATCTTTTGATCAAAGCCCAACTTTTGTGGATCTTAGAGTTTTTCCAACTACCACACTACTTTGGAGACAGAATCAATTTCTCAGTTTGAAAAACAGCAGGAGGGAGTGAGGGGGAAAAAGAGAACATTGCCATCCATCTCTAGAACCTCGTAGCCCACCCTCAGCTCTGGACGCCCCTCCTCTCTGCCTCTTCTTTTGCCCCTTGTACCCCCCCTACCCCTCACCCCCCAACAGAGCAGAAAGCGTGAAAAATCTCACTAATGGGTTTATTTGCTGTCAGATCTGCGCCGATCTGTCATTCCCTTGGACCATTCTGCTTGACACATTTCATAGTTGAATAAGCCTCCTGGCTTTCTGGCTAGAGTTAACAGTGCCCCTGCAACGTTCTGCTGGCTGAGAGCTCATCAAGAGGGAAGCAAGAGCGGCAGCAGTCTGTCTGACAGTCTCTTGGACAGAGAGTCCCTGAAACTGCATTCCTCTGGTCTCCTTCCCGTTGGGACTTTGTGTTTGTACACTTCAAGAGCATCCTCAGCTTCTGTTGAGTCAGATTTCTGGTGCTCCTCAGAAAATTCAGCCTGTTTCTGCAGGGATCCTGGTACTGGTTGAAAACGTGTGAAGATGTGGTGTGGGGCAGGGCCTTTGGCAATGGTGGCTGCAGTATTTTGGACTCAGTGTCTCCTTTTGGAGGGTGTAGATGCCAAGAAGGAGAGAAAAAGGCCAAAGGAGGGCACCCCACAAAACACAGAAACCTACAATGCAACAGTCTCCAACAGTGAAGAAGTCGGTGGAAACGTTAAGGTATTGGTTTAAACTCTTTGAATACAATATTTACGTTTTGGCCATTTATAATATTTTAGAGTTGTCTAGAGTTGGTGTCACCCATCACCTTCTTTTTATATTGTACATGATTTAACATTTGAAGTCATTTTGCAAAAATGAAAAATATGCTGTATTTTTTTGTCAGCACTGACTGGGTGCTGAGACAAATAATGAGTAGAAAAGGCAAAATCTAGGGCAGGACAGGTGTGCCCCATCAGGTCAAACCTCAGACAGTGAGACGGATCAATATGTGTGAAACGCTTAATGGATGACTTCCGGAGGAATGTCAGGAATGTGAACATCTAAGGGCTGATCAATACATCAATTAGGGTGTGCTGTGGGTGTCTGCTACCAATTTTCCGGCCTGTGTGAACAAATCTTGATACTGTGAAGATGTGAGGATCAGCCAAAGTAAGATAAGACAAGATAATAAGAATTACCAAGCTCTCATTTCAGCTGGAGAAAATATGATCACAAAATTAGGAAAGCATAATTAAGGATAAAACACTGACTAGCATTAACAGTCTCTACCGGTTAAAGAGAATGCTACCATGACAGAAAAAAAAAAAAAGTCAACAATGTTATTTTTATAAGAAATGTGCTGTCAAAGCTGCATTACAGTGGTATGACTCCATTTTCAGGAGCAACAGTTGGCCCTTGACACTGTTATTTATTGGTTTATTGCTGGTGTTGCATATTTGCAAGAGTTTCCAACAGGGTATTTGTTTTGCTTTCAGCCCACCCATTATGTTGGCATTCTCATAAGTCTCTCTGCCCTATATACCAGCTTTCACTCCAGTGTCTACCAGCCAGTCTCTGGAATCCTAACGGTAACCTCCACTGACTTTTTCCCCCTTGAAACCGCGCAGTGAGGTCTCCTTTGTATCTTTAAGAACACATTGTAGGTGGCTGTGGCCTAGTAATGTTTATTTGACTTGGTTTGCTCTGTAAAAGCAGAGGCTATGAAGGATGACCTTGTGTCAACCCTCAAGCCTGCTGAAGATTGCACCCCACTGAGATCTTACTCCTGTGTCTCATCCCACAGGGAGTGGGGTGTCTCACTGTTTTCACAAACACTGTTCCCCTGAGGTCTCGTATAGGCTCACTGCCATGATGTAATTCCTGGGAAAGTTAGGTGGGCAGATATTTAAAGACCTATGGCTATGTTGTTCCCAGCCCATTGATTCTGTCATTCACAGGCCTAGGCTGACTCCGCTGTGTCTGGGACATCCGATAGGGGCGGTGCGGCCCCGAAAACTGGGGCAGCATGCCGTGTAAGCCCCTGACAAAGCCCCATAGAAAGGGTCCTGAAAGAGAACACCTCGGTGAGGATTAGCCCCCTGTGCCTCCCTCACTAACATTCTTTTCATCTCGTCTCTCACAATCAGAGGGTAATGACATAATCACTCTTAAGACGCAGTGTTATGCCAGATAGTGTCTTTGCCAAACATTGTCACCTCTGATGAGAACCTGAGCTTTAAGCCTCACATCTGTAGAATTGGTTGTGTTCAAGGTCGTAAAAGACATCACATTTGTTGGTACCACTCTAGACATGTTTTCTTTTTTCAAAAAGAAAAAAGTGTGCCACACACCACGAAAGCAGTAACCTTGCTTTTTTTGGGTAGTTTGTAAGTTTATCCAATTACACATCTGTTACATCCCAGGGAAAACAACACGTCCATTGGAGCTGTCTTGGCAAGGAATTTGTGTTCTCAAACAAGCCAAACATTTACACTCCACATTTACATTTTTTTCCCTTGTGCCCAGTGGAAACAGTGGAAACAGTTCTTATGATGGCATTCACTTCTATCTGACCAATCCCGTGTGTGGGCTGTTGGCAGCGTGCATCGTACACTGCATTCCTTGGAAGATTTTTCCATTTGAAAGTGATCACAATAGTGAGGTGTGGAGTTGTGCCGTGAGTGGATTTTTAAAAATGAGATCATAACTACAAAAGTACATTTCAAACAACTTGTAGAATGTTGTACAATTTATACTTTAAGGGCAATATGTCAAACGAACATGAATGTAAGCCTTATTACTCTCCACTCTAAAGATGAGAGGAATCTGTCATTGTTGAGAGCAGTGAAAGATCTGTGATGGCTGTAATTGAGGGAGTCAAGTCAAACATCACGCCTGGCGTGTTGAGTAATGGCTGGGTTTAGCCCTAGGCAAGGGTTTTTGTTTCCTCTCTCTCATCCCCAGTGATGATTAATGCAACAGTGTGTGGGACCTTTTGAATCAACATACACATATGAGACAAGACCATGTCCCACAGGAAACAGGGCCACTGTGAAAACTCACACCTCTGATGCCATGAACTACCTATATTATGCCGGTGAACACACACATCAATATGTCAGAGGACTAAAGGGGTTATGCTTATTTAACGCCATAAAATTACATTAATAAAGTCATGTAAACGAAGGTGAAGCAAATAATAAACTCTCTCTTGTCATTATACCTGCAATTTCCAAGTAAAATAAACTGTCTGTATAGGATTGTGTGTTCACCTCACAGATGTAGACGGACCGTTTAATTTAATTACTCATAGGTTCAGATCAATGCCAGGTCTACAGAAATCCCTTAATCTTGCCTGATTCTTATCATGTGCTGGTCATGTTCCTTTATTCACAATGGATTTCTGAAACCATGAAATCAGAATTATTGCTGTGCTTTACAGAATATTGGAGAGAAAGGCCTGAGTTAATTTATGAGAAAAGAGCTTTAGTAGTTGTAGTGACCTTATTTCATTTTTCTCTCTAAAACAACCGCATACAAAGCAAAAGGAACATTAATTTCTCAACAAATGTAAAAAAAAAAAAAAGGAAAAAAAAGAAAAATTGCCCTTATGTAACATAGTGCAGAACCACAAAGGAATCAACATGAGAGGGATCTGATGACTTGTAATGCATCACCTTCTTCCACAACTTAAATCGTGGGACAAACTTGTACCTGAAAACTGCATCACTTTTCAACAGCCCATTTTACCTACCACAGAGAAAATAAGAACCCATTCCAAATGCAAAGCTATAATTTGTACACAAAACAGATGTGATACAGCCATCAAAGGTTCATTCAGCTCATATTGCTTTTTATATCAAGAGGAAGCCGAGAGTGTTTCTGGTGATTTCTTAGGTGTAAACAGAAATTTTCTCACTTTCTCTCACACATATGCATAGTTATTACACAGAGTTTTTATGTCTGTACAACACAGATGTTTAATGCAGCTTAAAAAACAGAATTTAATATTTTATTAGCATCTGCAAATGCAAAACTTTTAGGGTTTATCAAAGTAGCTTCAAAATGCAATAGACTAATCAAGTGAATAGCAACACAGTGAGAAGAAAACAGAGTTAACATTGCATGTCTAACTGCATTTAGCTCTACGATGATAAATCCTTAAGGCAATCTATGTCTATGAAGTGCAGCGGTGGGGAACACGGGGGTGGATGCATGACAGCTGGGATGCATGCAGGTTACCAGGATCCCCTCCTCATCCCACACTGCCTGGGGATGCCTGCCTCCAGGGGTGGGATCGGCCCGTCCACCCATGCATGGATGACTGCACAGGGAGCAGTACCGAGATGTAAAAACAAGGGATTATGGAAAGCTCTCCATCATCCTGTCCAACTTTAAACCAGCCCGTGAACATTGCAACATTTTTTTTTTTTTTTATCAGCAACAAAATGTTTCTTGTCATCTCATGTGTACGAACAGGTAGCAAAGTAGATAACAAGTAAATGAAAATAAGATAAGTTCAACTGTACACACACGAGAGAGGAATTCAGGAGCTGCCTTCCATGGAGTAGAATTTCAGTATCAGTTGCAGCCTCAGAGACATGTTTTAACAGTTGTGTTTGTGTTTTTGGTGGCATGCTGCCCCGGGGAAATATTTTCCCATTTTATTGCTTCAAATAAATTCAACCTAATTTTCCCCAAACTACATGACAAACACACTTAAAGCTATGTGCGTAAAAGCCATATTCATACAGACCCAAATGACTGTTTTCTGGGTAATAAAATATCTTGGGCTTCTGTGAAAGATCAGCAATTATTACAGTTGATTCATTAATGGAACCAAGAGCTTCAAAGCCACTGTGCTTTAGGTTAATAAAACAGTCTCTTTGTACTTTTCGTGTGCATTTTGGTACAGTGCATCCCTCTCCTATGAGCTGTGACTCAGTAATCTGGCATGATTTAGAGCCCATCAATGAGGATAAACACTGTCTGGAAGATTTAAACCTTCTCACCTTTAGAAAGGATACCTGACACATTCTCTCAGTCCGTGCTGGAATGGCGTGCGCTTTACACCCGCTGACAGACGAGGCCACTTTGAGGTGCTCATACATCAGCGCTGATCAAAGCCAGAGACCTGGTGTTCTTCATCAGCTCTCAGAATGATACCTGGATCTGCTCCCTCCCCACTTTGTTCACAAGTTGTACATGCTGATGCAGAGCTATGCGAGGGAATCCATAGTTTACATTGCGCCACATTTAATAGCAATGAGTGAGAGATTGAACGCCTTTGACAGGTTTTCCTGTGTCATCAAGCAATATGGTTTTCATGTCTGCGTGTGTGGACTCTTTGATGTTCCCGGTCAACACCGAGACTCACCTCCATACAATGAATCTCAAGTCTATTTTGGCGGGTTGTGTGAGCCACCCCAGCTGTCACTAGTGCAGATGCCTTACATCAGAACACAAGTCTGCAAAATGGAAAGAGTTGAGCAGAACTTAAGCTGATGATTAAATTATTTATATAGTGATTTGCTGTTATTTTTTCATTCAGAAATGAAGGTAATAATTACGTTGGTTGTAGCCTTTTTCCTTGAGCACAGAAAATCCTTGAGGGCAAAGTTTTAATGGTTTAATTACAATGGCGTGTGTTAAAGAGGATAACAAGCTCAGAGTATGGCTGATTTCCTGGCAATGATACCCTGTCTTTTTTATTATTATGTAGGGAATGGCTAAGATGTGTAATTATAACTTACATGTGTGGGCCAACTTGCACTGCTTCACATCACTGTAAAGGCTGACAATGATCTCTAAAATTAACACATGAAGAAAAAAAAAAGTGAAGATTTGTGTTAATGGGGTGGATACCTTTTACGTCAGACTGCATTCTGAGCGTCTGTGGTGTTGATTCACTGTTTTACAATTAATCCCAGTGGAAAGATACTAGAGTTGCCACAGGCAAGGAATACTAGTATAACCCCACCAGTAGCAGCACAAGCCCTCAGTCATGAACATGTTAATATTTGTTAAAACCTACAGAACTGCTCTGTCAATGAATATGAAAAATGTGGAAAAAGCACTTTATCCAACAGTCTTATGGAAACAGTATCGAGCAGTGTACAAATATTCTTGTCCTGACCAAATCAGCCTCGCTTCTGATCTGTTTCCAAGCCTCAAAATCACAACAAAAACACACAAGGGTTCAACATGCGCAGCGCCTGTTAAGTTGTTTATTTTGTCTGCTGTCAGAAAGAAGAGAAAGTCACTGGGAGAAAGAGGCTGCTACAAATCCCAGCAATGAAAAAAAACTGTTTTTATTCCAGTATTCTGAAAAGACAAACAAGGACGTACTTTGTTGCGGTGGAACAAGAGGCAGGTTTTTAAAAGTGAGGAAAGGAGCATGTTGGTTTTGCAGATAAGTGATCCGTGTCCTGCTGCCAAACCTAAACAAATTCCATTTCAGACAGCTCACCTCCATAGCTCGTCTTTATCTCCTCCTCTATCTCAACTGAAGTCACTCGACATTTGGGGTTTAGGGTAAGATGTGAGCATGCTGTGATTGCAATTCATACAGCTACATATTTTATCAAAATTTAGAAGAAAAAAAAATACACTGTGCCAAATCATGTTGCTGCCAGAAGTTGCCTATGTGTATGTAAGGGCGCCATTTCTTATCTACAATGCAGATCCCAGATTCTTATAATGTAATTTGTTATAGTAGAGTTATTTCTGATAAGAATATTAAGCATACACAAGGTCAAAATATGAGCAAACAATCTTAAATCAAAAGAACCTGCCATCCATTTGTAACATTTGGTATCTGATGTTTTCTATCATTTCAAAAAAAAAAAACACTGTCTTTACATTGGGGAGAATGTTTTGCCCACTTTGACATGTTGTTATAGACTAATTGAGTCTACAATCCACAGAATCTACATCACACATACACAGACAGACTCATTTTTCACAGTAGAGCTCATGGAAATTTTCATGTGCAGAGAAAAGGCACTTGACAGGGTTTGTTTGCATTCATTTGAGCCTATTGGGCAAATAAGATCTGACGTGGCACCTGAATTATCTGGAATGAAAAAATAAGCATCAAGTGAGCTTTCAGAGAAGAATGGTAGCTGAACGTGGATGGGTCATTAAAACTGAATTCCTCCTGAAGGGAATCACAGTCAGCATGGCAGGACAGGCAGAAAGAAAGAGGTTTCCCTGAGTGACCTTCATTGGTGTCTGGCACCATTTAATTGTATCTTAGGGCAAGATTTTCCAAAGATGGTTTAAGAGAAGAAATTATGAGTCATTGGATTTAGCCTCAAAGGTACAATCCTTTGCATTATTTCCCATTGGAGACTATTATTCCAATATGAAATGTATGAGAGCTTTTGTAACCACCACTTTTTGTAGGTATGTTGTAATTATTCAATGAAGAATTAAGCTGCAATTTCTTTAAACGATCTTGCTCATTATAGCAGAATATGTCCAGCTCATGAGCGTATTTCAACTGCACAATTCTTAATTGTTCTAGTCTACCTCAGTAAATGTTTGTAATGGGATATTTATTTACGTGCAACAATGTTCTTTTTTCTACTGCAGATTTCTGACCACCAGAGAGTGGACCCACTAGGATCATGGATGGACTTTGTCAAAAGACCTGTTGGCAACTTCCCTGGAAAGTGTCGCAAAAGGAAAAGACCCCTGGTAAGCTCAGTAGAAGGATTTTTGGTCCTGTAAGAGTCCAAACTTCTTATGACGTTTAATCAACTGACATCTTACGGATGATAAATAAAAATCATTTTCAGCATCCTTGTGTTTTGTGTGTCTCTTCACCACTAGCCTGGCCCACCTGGTCCCCCTGGTCCTCCCGGTCCACAGGGACCTCCTGGTTCTCCTGGGGCTGAAGTGACACAAGAAGTTCTTCTTCAGGAGTTCAAAGAGATGATAAAAGGTAAAGAGATGCTGGATTCATAACCATGTCTCAGCTCTCCTTTAGGTTGATTAAAGTGAGGGTGTTGAAATTCATCTCAGACATTTTTGGGTGTTTTAATATGGTGTTGATCTTGTCCTTTGTCAGAGGCTTCAGAGAGGAGAGCAGCAGCTCTGGACAGACAAACCAGCCCCAGTCAGTTACCCATGGCTCTCCTCACCCTCGAGGGGATGACCTCCTACCGGCGAATAGAAGAAGCTTTCCACTGCAAGCTCAAGGGGCCTGTGGTAGTGGACAAGAAGACTCTGGTGGAGCTCCAAAACTTTCAGACAGTATGTTTGTTTGAATCCAAGTAAATGTTTATGAACTGGTTCAGCTCTGTTCTCTGTGTGTGGCTGAAAAAAAGTGAAGTTTTGGCTAATCCTCTTCTGCATGGTTACATGCTTTGTTTCTGACCCATTTGCTCCTCTGTCTTAACCATGTTTGAATGAGTGAGTGTTTAGTGTAATCATGACTAAGTTTGCATGTGGGGGAGTTATAATGGGATCATCCTCTTACTGGTAACTGGCACTGGCAAAGTAGTGCCACGCCGAGGCTCAGACTAGCTCTTTGGTCAAAAAATATCTACTTTTTCAATTCTACACATCACTCTCTGGGCAGCATACAAAAGGCACTCTGTCTCTGACTTGGAATAAAGTGTGGAGAGGACAGAAATAGACACTGTTTGAAACAGCATGCTGTAGTGGAAGAACTATGCCTTGTTGGGATGGGCTGACGGGATGGAGGATGGATGATCAAGCAGTGCCATATTTTTTACACACACAGCACTATGTTAGTATGTGTCACTTTGGCAGGAAAACAGAATATTTTGCATATCACTCAAGAGTCACAAGTACAGAGGTAGACAATGAAGAAGTATTAAAATGGTGCAAAATCGGAATCCGGGTCTTCTTGTTTGCCAAATAGCTCTATCCTGTTCTGTAGCTGAGCATGTTGAGTCTATGGATGAAGGATGCATACACGAATTACTAAATCATATGCCCAAAATGTAAAATAATAAGGTTTGGGTGATCCAACTAACATGTCATGGAATTTTAAAGCAAAATCTGAATCTCAATTTTACTCGCCTCTTGTAAAATGTCACCAAGAGATTTCTGGAAGTCTTAGCAGTATGACTGAAAAGCTATGAATTTTTCATACTTTGAGACTTTATAGCCAATAGTTAAAAGAACATTGAAATGTACTCATTGATGGGGTAAACACTGCACAGTCACATTCTCTAGGAATCATTTTCTGAAGTTGCAGCTTTCATTTGTTGTTTCCAGCTATGACTTTTGTTGTCTCACCACTTATATCTGTAGCAAAGACATTCATTTAGACACAATGTTAACTTACTTTTAGAGCAGCAGCAGCAAAACATAATGCATGAAGTCCTACAGAATAAAATAGATACACTTTCATTACAATGGTAGACTGAAGAATCTCCCTAAACTTTAATCTACTCACCAGCCTGGCAATATTTAAGCTGTAGCCACTTAAACAAAATCAGTCAAATAAAAGCTTTGGCTAGCTAAATAAAGATTGTCTATGTTTCCTCTGCCTGAAACATTAATATAAGGCGAGGGTTAGTTGGTGGTTAATGGTTCATTCTTTATAAAGTGAGATAGCAGAACAGTACTTCACTTTTCACACACGACTGCTACCACCACAACACTTCCTGATCACATAACTGAACTAACCAATCAGGAGCTAGCAGTTAGCAGGAGCTAGCAGTTAGCAGCAGCAGTTAGATCGGTAAATGTAAGTGATTTAGAAAGGCAGATTCAACAGATTATTTTAGCTGCTTGTATGCTACACATGAGAATATTTAAATGTGTAAATAATAACAAATATAAATTAAAATATTTAATTGGGTAAACACTGTCAATGTCTTTTTAACAAATACACAAATTAACTTATTCCCTGTAATTGAATTTATTTCACTTTCACTGTCAACCTTACATTTCTTCAACACAAATTATCTTAACTTATGAGCCTTAAATTAATTTTGTTTTTTGTTTGTTTAGCCACCAGCTAAAGGAGCCTTCCTCAGAGGATCAGGGATGGACCAATCAACCGGGCGGTTCACAGCTCCCATCACAGGGATCTACCAGTTCTCTGCTAATGTTCACATTGGTAAATAACTGTCCTAAAGGGGGAAACAACTAGGTCTGATGGAGTACATTCACCACATGCAAACTATCATTTCCATCTGTTATTGGGATTTTTCCTTCTTTACAGATCACAATGAGGTGAAGAGGAGCAAAAGTCAGCTAAAGGCCAGGGATAACGTTCGAGTTCTGATCTGCATTGACTCACTGTGTCACAGATACACGTAGGTATTCTGTTACATAGATATGTGTGTAAAAAAAAAACCCCCAAAAAAACACATACGTTTTCAACCTTATACATTTTCTAGTACAATCTCTCCTAACCATGTGCTTTTCATTTATTATGACTAAAACACACGCTGGCGAGTGTTTTCACAAACCTACCTTTTAATAAAAGTTAATAAAATTAATCTTTCGATGTTATGAATACGACCACGGCCACTAGTCTTGGCCTTATTCATTCTTGTTTTGACAATTTGTTTACTTTTACCCTATAGCAGTGATATTTTATGAGGGTTTAATGCTGTCCTAACTTTCACCAGAATTTATGAGCTGTTAAAGGTGTTGTCTGTTGCAGTTTGTGTGGAACCAGTTTGGCATTTCCTGTATAAAACTAGAGCAGGTCTTTAAAGGAAATGTCCTCTCATTTAGAGCGCTGGTCCCTGTCGCCTAACTAATCTTTATAGACTCACCTTTGACACTTCAGGCTGCCTGTTGTATTCAGCAGCAGCCCAGTCAAATCCCCTTTTCTTGGGTTAATGAAGTATCTAACGCAGTAGGTCTGAGTAGTGAATATTACAAATACAGTCGGGAACAGCTCTGAGTTCTTTCCAGTATTTCAAAATCTCTATTTACATAAAGTCGGTGAAAATTGCTGAAATAAATTGCTCCCTCAAGTCTCCCCCGGACTTTGCAGAGCCCCGCAGACTCCCTTCTAGCGAGGTACAATGAGAGGAACGTATAAATAATATTATTATGATGGCTTACCTAACCCAAAAGAGTGCTTGGCTTCTGCTCCTCCAGCCAAAGCCCCAGCCACTCTTACCCTCCCACACATGAAAATGCAGAGAATGTGAAATGAGCCTCATTGTGATGGCAGTTAGAGTGAAGACAAACATGATTGATTTGCCATAAAAATGTAGCATTTTCCACTTAACAGGAGCCAGTGCTCGGTCTGTGTGGCTGAAGCCTGCAGTGACAAAACAACCAGCTCTACAGAATCTAAGGGCACTTATCTGTTAATATAAGGCATTTTGGCCCGGTCTTATGTGATCTGACAGTAAGTGTACTTGACATGAATTGTAGAACACACAGTAGTTACTTATGAATGTTTTTTTTCTATATGATTGCAGCTCACTTGAGATGATTGTTGGGTTAGAAAGTAACAGCAAGATATTCACTGTCAGTGTCCAGGGGCTGCTGGAGCTACAGGTGAGGAACATGCTAACACACATGCAAACTTAAAATATGTGCACATTCCAACTACCTCAGTATTGTGTGTGTTTTCTTTCCAGGCCGGACAGTACACTTCCATATTTGTGGATAACGCAGCTGGTGCTTCTATTACAATACAGAACGGTTCAGATTTTATGGGCATGCTGCTCGGTGTATAGCCTCCCATCCTCCGGCCTCTGAACAGGGCGCCCATGTCATCCACTTGCTGCCAGTTTTCAATAGACTTCTTAAAGCATCAACTCACAGACGACAAACCGCAAAGGAGCTTTGAGTTAAGGAGGAAGAGTTGACTTCTGACTTGACTGCTTGTCAGATGGTGAAAGGACAGTGTGAATGAAGAACTCAAGGACCAAGTTTGTTTTTCACAGTGCACTGCCGCATCCTCAAGAAACTTTCATAGTTTCAACCTGAAAGCATAGCAGTGAATATGTCTGTTACAGTATGTTGTCATGGTTATTGAAAGCCTTTGCTGTACACCAAATGTCAATTCTGTTCTTATGTTCTCTGGATAGATACCAAGGACATGAAACACATTATGTGTGTGTGTTGATGTATCATTGTTGCTATTTGTGTCTGAATGATCTATCCTGTGCACACTCTTGAACCACAGTAACTTTTCTCAAGGATAAAATATCACATATATATGCATATATATATTATGTGATGCATAGACTCTGTGAGTACACTGGACAATGGAAATATGCTCAATAGACAGGAAATGGCCTCAGTTAATCTTAAAAATGTAATGTCCCATACAGCATTTGAAATATTACTGTGTATCCATTTACTGTAAGACAGCAGAAAATAATTTTTTTTTATGAATTTGATGTTATTCTTACAGTCCATTTGTGTTATCATTTATCATCTGTTTATATTTACTATTTTATTCTTTTATTGGCATATACATTAGGTATGTGTAATTTATCATAACTGATGCACCAGTAACAATGGAAAGCATTGAAATTTCATACAGTATTTATGTTTGAGATGTATGTGTATCAATCTTGTGTTGATTTACTCTCTCATGGAATGTTGAAACCACAGAGTGCAAGAATAAAATTATACCTTTTGATTATTGTTTTTTTATCACACATAATATGCTGAATTAAAATCTTTGAAATGCTGCTATTTGGTCTTTGCATGTACTGGTGGTGATATTATAAACACTCCTTTAGAGCTGGTAAGTTAATAGCACATTTATATTCTGTTGCAATGGAACTTCTGCATTTACTTAGGAAGCGGTCTCTGGAGTGCAACAAAACAAACTCAGTGGCATTATTTGAATTGTAAATTACTCAAAATGCCTCAAATACCTTTGCAAACACTGGCAGACAGCCAAGCACATGCATGACTGCAGTTACCTACCTGTAAAATATCTTGTGTCTGAAATCAGACACTCTCCATGTCATTCAGGATCATTTGTCAGGAAAACTATAAAACTAAGGCTCATTTTGCCCAGGCTGCTGTTCATGTATTTTTATTCCTCAAGTTTCAGTTTAATTAAAACTCAATAGTCACGGTGCAGTCCAGACAACTAGTACTTTTGTTTTTTTTTTACTCTTTAATGATTATTAAGAAAAAAATCATTCATATCATTTGTGGGTGGTCTCACGAGGCGCTATTAAGGAGGTCTGAGACTTTAAGGCACAAATGCCTGTCCAGTCAGTAAAATGAGCTTGTTAGCATCATTGCATGAATGCCTTATAATAGAGGCTTCTCATGGAAGCATTGCTGAGATGCCAAGTGTCACATACTGTACCCAAGGACCAACCACAAGAACATTGCACCCACGTGCTATTTCAGCCACCAACTGTAGCACACATTTCAGACAGGAACAGGCTGCTTGCTGGAAAGCACACCCAAAATTTGGAAAACAAACATAACATTTTTATTTTTAAATGAATTGCCCTACTTATTTAGGTAATGTGTGTTTTTTTTTATTTTCCCCAAACTCAATTTTCACATAAACTACATGTCATGAGAAATGTCTAATTTAAAAATGACAAAATATAAATAGAGACATTGAAAAAAAAAAAAATCTTTTCATTGGAAACATACAACTCAACCAAAATTTATAGTGCATATTAGTCGACTGGCAATTATATGAACACCCCCTTTCCTTTTTTCATAAGGTGTCGTCTTTCAGCATGTTAAACTGTGCAAGGATAACAGATGATATACGTTTCACATAATATTTGTGCTTTCATTGCTCAACAAGTAAGAGAATGGCACACTTGTGAGTTTTGATTGTCTTATGTTTTTTTTTTTTTTTTTTCAAAATGTGTTTAATGACAGCTATGTGAGCATGCCGTAACGCATTCGCTGCCCTACAGTGGAACACGGAGCCTGCCAAAGTGGTTGCGAAACCACCCTGCACCACAACTCTGACAGGAATTTCCCATCGCCCCATTATCAGCATCAGACAAGCTGAGTGATTGCAATTACATCTGCCCAAATGCTAAGAGCAACTGCTTTTTCTCTTTTCCTTCAGAGAAGTGAGGTATTATGAATGGCCTCATTGTGAATCTCTGAGGGCTCTGTCTGCCCTGTAAGTCAACATAGTTGGGTTGTATAGCTTTAATTAGGACTTTAAGTATGAGATTCCTCTACCTTTGTGACTGAGGTTTAAGCAAATTGTCTGAACAAAGGGTGAAGAAGAAGAAGAAGTAGAAGAAGAAGAAGAAGAATTTGAAAGACCATACATTGACAACCACACCACACCCTTTAATACCTGCATACCAAAAATACAGTGTTTAGTCACACTCACTTGTGAGATTATTATAAAAACTGCTCATATTTGATAGCAATCCATGCAATTTATTAACTTACTGTTTATTTGACTGCTACAGATACATGTAAACTGTGAACAGCAACCCAATGTGTCACATGTTTGTTTGCAGTAAAAGCTAATTTGCAGGGATTTTACAGCATTGAATAAGTAAAATATGAAGCATGACCTGGATATAGTTTGAAGGAAATACAGCAAAATATAGTTAAATCAGCTTAATAAGAATACACATTTAGTATAGTATATCACATTTAAACAGCATGATCAAGCACGGTTATAAGAGGTGACCATAGTTGGAGCCAAAGTATGAAGAGGATGTGACATTTTGGCAAAGAGCCAGCCACCGGCCGAGACCCCATGCATTCTGTCTTTCTTCTCTGTTTGTCAGCACTTCCAAACATGGCTACCTGCAGGGAGCAGAGAGGAACAGACAGTGAGACTCGCTCGAAGGGATGCCAGGCTCCTGTATATTATGTTTTTAACATGCCTTGGATTTTTTCACAGCAGCCTGAGTTACTCCAAACAGAGCCGAGCAGTCCATGTCCCGCTGATATCGAGGCTGCCCCAAACAGGCCTGTTGCTATGACACCATTCCCGTGTCCTCAGTCCTCCACGTCCTGGGAAGAGGAAGGAGATGAAAGAAAACTGTGTGTGTGCATTGTTTGCTTGGTTTCACATTAATATAACAGATTACCCTTCTGATTTTTCCTGATGTTCTACGTCTGTAACCAAGGTATGTGGATTTGTGCGAGTGTGGCATCTCATTTAAGCCCATTTGCCTGGAATTGGAACACAGATTGGGTGCGCCTCAGCTGTCACCTCACTGATTTGTTGGTGGAGTTCAAATAGAAGGAGACAGATTATAATTTACATTTCCTTGTTCTTGATTTGTTCTTTGTCTGCGCAACTCATTTTTGCCTCACAGCGTACAGCATGTCTTTATACAATGCCTCCGGGACATATGTACTCCTAATATACCTGTGCAAATTGAGTGTCAACGCTATTTTTTTTGTAACCCGTGCAAACCAATTGTGTCATATCTTCCTCTGAATAATTTTGCTTTCATGGCGTCTGGGTGAGAATGGTTCCAAACTCAGCCAGCAGCTATGTAAGCATTTTCAGTAATTTAATTCTTAAATTGCTGCTGTCAAGTGTATTCGTGGCTTCCTTCAGTCATGCGCGGCCCCTCAGATTGTGTCTCATGTCTCCATCATGTCTACAGTACGTTCATCTCTGCACCTTTATGGTTTCACTCATCAACCCGTTGTGCAATAACACAACAGTTATATAAGGGTAGATTAGAGCAACACAAACACTGGTCCGGCTCGACATTAATGCAGCAACGCATAGAAACCCACACAAGCACGCTACGGACAGGCAGCGGGAAAGAATCCGCCGCATTTGGAGTGGAGACGGTGGGTTTTAATGACACAGTATCTCTCAGAACACCATTCCCATAATTACACTCTGTCTGACATGAATCTGTCATTGGCATTGATTGTTTGTCTCGAAGTCCACCTCCTTAGGGAGAAAAGTGTGTGAGTGTAGCAGGGAGGAGGGGGATGGATGTTTGGATTCCCTTGAGCTGGACAGGTTGCATTCAGAAGCCCATGGGAGGCCCAAACTGGAGCCATTGGTGAGATTGGTATCGTGTTAATGGCTCCGCAGGCTCCAAGATACATAGCAGCAAAACCATAAGAGGCACTGGAATGTGGAGCTCCCTTGAATCATCATAATCATAATTAGGGACAATTGCACACACAGACCCAGGACCTATTGTGTTCATTTGGAACCTGTCTTGTCTGACTTTTCTCCTGTCTCACTACATTATCTGTTGTTTTTTTTTTTTTTTTTGTTTTTTTGTAATGCATATAGTTAAAGTAAATATTTGGATGCATAACAGGATTAACCTCACAGTTTCTCAAACCTCCAGCCCAGAGAAGATAACAGCAGCACAAACTCTGATGTTAGAAAACATGTCAGGCCTAGAACAGATGATTAGTCTTTGAATAGCACTAATAAGGGAAAATATCCCTTATTATCTTTTCCCCAAGTGATAGCAGCGGATGGAGCGGGGGCGTAGGTGAGGCCACTAGGGCTCAGGACTCGTGGGAATAAAGACAGCGGACCTGTTCTCATTTTGAGCTGGTAGCTCATGAAGCAGCAAGTCTGAGGTTAGTGATGTAGATAAGATAAGGCCTAAAACCGATAAGGCTCCAGGGTTGATATATAGAAGGTACAGGGGCCCCAGAGTGCTGAAGCAAGAACAACATGAACATTGGAGCCACCGCTTTCTTCAAAATGATGTGGTTAAATAACATAAAAACAACTGAAACTATCTGAATTTTCTCTCACATTTTGCTATTTAATCCTTAAAGACCCTGTGTGGCTTTTGTGTATGTTCCAAAATTAAATTTTCTCTTTATTTATTGTTTCCTTAAGTGATTTAATCACCATTTATTATAATATTACCCTCTGAATTTTGCATTTTTTCCTGTGAAAATCATAAATTTTTCTGTATTTAATTCAGAACTTCATAAAAGGAGGAAAAAATGGAAGAAAAAGTGATTTTTTTCAATCAAATCTATCATTAACTGAACATAAACCCAGTGCGTCCATCCACTGTCATTGATCCAACTCCATTGGTTTTACTGGTGAATCAATGTTGTAGAACATGACAGTGTTTCCATGTTCACTATAAAGCCTCTGAAAATCCAAATGGGTCATATCTGATGAAAATGAACAGATAAAAACTGCATTTAACGCAATTATTTACATTTGGGTCTCAGAATTTTTACATAACTCAGTTCTGAGATTGTAGTTCTTATTGAATTAATGGACATATTATCACATTGTTGTGGTTAACTAAAAGAGATAGTGAAAACAATTGTTTTTATTGTACATTTGTGTGATAGCTTTAAATGTAGATATATTTCTGTCTGATATTCAGTAGTAATGACATATGCATATAAAATATGGTCAGTTTGATGACTGTTTGGAAAAGACACAAGCAAAAAGCAAGTATTTCTCAGCCTGGACCACAAACAAAAAAAGGAGAACAAAGGCTGGCATATACTAACAGTTTCAATAGTTATAACGGTGCCAACAGACTAGAACAATATCTCAACACTTTTGTGTTCTTTGGAGTGGGGGTCAGAGGGAATCTGCAAATAATTTGGAATCGGCCTATATAAATTTGTTGGAAGTTTTCATCAGGCACCTGGTTATATGAGATTTTTGTATCTTGGGTAATAAAACCAAGGATGCTAATAGACTTGAACCTTGTGTCATTAAAACACTGAGACTGTCATTCTGTTCTCACCGTTTTCTCCTTTTTGCCTCAAGAATGACCTAAGTTAATTACTGTCAAAAATAGATGAGAAATTCATATTGAGTAGATATTTGAAGAAGAGGGATTTTTCTTGAGAGAGGGCAGCATCCCATAAAAAGCCAGTCATTTGATACAGTATGTGAAGATGTTTAAGGAATACATGGAATAATTACATTTTTGTGAAGTTTACTTAGCCCATAAAGACCCATAGCTACTTTTGTGGAATTTCCCATGCTAATTTTTCTCTACATTTTATCTTTCCTGAGTGATCTCTCACCAGTTATCATAAATTATCTTCTGTATTTTATATTTTTTTCAGTGAAAATCAGATATTTTCCTATATTTAATTTGCTGGACATATAGATGTTCATAAAAGCTCAGTTTAAGGTTGAGGGATATTGTACTAAAAACAGAGAAAACTAATGAAAAAGTGACTGAACATTCTCCACCCACTGTTATTTATCTAAACTACAAGGGTTTTCTTGGTGAATCAATGTTGTAGAAGATGACAATGTTTCTGAAGTCTCTGAACGTCCAAATGCTAACCGTGAAAAGACGACAAACTGCATTTTACACCAATTATTTCAACATATTAATAGGTTTTTGTGGTTCAGCAGTTATAAAACATTTTAGATCAGTAGATGATTCTGTTTGCCAGCAACTGTTTGGGTTTTTATGGTTAACTCTTACAAACTGTTCATTTCTTAAACTTTTTCTTTTTCTTAAACTTCTTTTTTTCAGGTCAAATTTGAACCAGACCCAGAATTCCCTCATAAACTACAACTACAGGTTTATTTAGAATATCTAAATAGACTATCCCACATTAATAAATATATGTAAAATATAAATATAATGTTTCAGAGCAGGAAGAGCATATGTTTTTATGTTTTAGAACACTCATTTTTGGAGAAAACCATTTACTATCACACAGTATCATGTCCTGTTTTACATAACACATAAAACATAAAAGCCTCTATGATTTATATATAAAATTAACCTGAACCGTCATGTGTGCACCTCTACAAAAGTATAATATTTTAATTTTGTGTATTTTGGCAAAATTTAAGAAAAGTCATCAAATTTCAGGATAAAAGAATGATGCTTAGGGTATGTGCACTAGTGTTGAATGTCAATGTAAGGGTTAATATTAAAACTAGAAGCAGAAGAAAATGATGAGCTTAGTGAGGACCACAAAGCTGACGTCTGTACCACTGTACAGAACCATCAACAGGCAAGTTCCAGCGTATTCATACTAAGATAAGCCATATGGTGGCTTTAGCTGTAAATGTACAGACAGGTGATAAATCAGAGAAATATCCTTATGGGCGTGGCCTCTTCTACTGCTCCATATGAGACATCACGAAATAGTTTGATGGGTATGAAAGTGCTTTGAATCACAAACAGGCACCAGATCTTTAACCTAACTGGACATCTATTATAGGTTTTGGGGTGTGTTCGACAGCTTTCTCCATCATTAAATGAGTGAATATCTTTTGGGAGTATGGTAATCATCCTTCTGGTAGAGTTAAGAGAATTGTAAAATCAATGCCAAGGTGCCCCGAAGAAAGGTGACCTGTTGTTGTGAACTTCTGTCACACCAGCTTTTGTCCATACCCTGATGTTGTCTGCTCCTCTGTCAGCTGTCTGACCCTTTTAACCTAAAAAAAAAAAAAAAAAATCTGCGAGTTTTTTCATTACTCAAATCAAAACTGTCAAAGCACTGGGGATATTCTTAAGAAGGCTGATCCAACAGGCCTCTGCTCTCCATTTATTTATGGGTGATCTCATTTATTACCCTTTTCACAAGTAGACAGCTCTAATCTCTTAGAACCTTTTAGTAGAAATCCATAAAAAAGTGTTCTGATTATGCATTGGAGAGTTTACTTATCTGTGATCTTTAGAGATGAACAGAAAAACTCATAAACAAACAAAAAAGTTGAAGTTAGAAGTTGCACTGTTGGAACATCTTGGTAATACTAATAGTTTCAGGGACAGTATAGTTTATTATCCTACCCAGAGCTGGTCTATGACCACCTAAGTCATCGGGAAATAATGAAATGGGTTGTGGGATGAGACTGAGCTGAACACAAAAAAATACTGTATTTTCACACAGTTCACAGACCACAGACTATAATCTTCCAAATCCTGTCAAAATCCCAGGGATATATGTTTTATTGGTAAATACACACTCATACTGTATGCAAGTCCTGTCTCCCACTCCCACGTGATTACACCCATAGATGCATTTCAATGAAAGGGAGCGTCTCTGGATGTTTTGGCAGGCTGATAAAAAAAAAAAATGTAATATTTGTGGATGTAACTCCTCTGCCTTGAGACAGGTTTACAGTCCCGTGCTGGCAGGATGGATTCCTGAAATAAACTTTCCAGACCTAGGGAGTGAAAACAACTCCCTTTCTTTTGTGAGGGAGACAAGGCTCAGCCCGATATTCATCAGTGGGGATAACCTCTGACCCCAAAATCATGTGACGCTGAGTGCTGGAGATCCCGGTGCAGCCAGACAGTCTGTCTGAGACGCCATCCCTCTCCTCCCGACACTTTCTCTCCCTTTCTTTCTCCCCGTCTCCCACTTTTCCTCTTTCTTCACCTCTCTTTGTCCCTGCCTCAACTGCTGCGTTGTCTATTGAAATATTACCGACATGTTGCACCAAATAAAGGTGTTTTTATAAGATGAGAAATCTGAGAAGAAATATCACCCATTCCTGACAACAACCACCTTCTGCCTCAGGACCACTGCTGTCGCCTCCACTCCACATGAGATACCAGCACACAGACACGACTGTGGGCTCTCACTGCTCCAAACAATTACCATTAGGTAGGCCATGACAGAGCTTTTCCACACTGTGCAACAGACTGAAACAGCTGCTG
Source organism: Maxillicosta whitleyi (assembly GCA_029822895.1). NCBI lineage: Eukaryota > Metazoa > Chordata > Actinopteri > Perciformes > Neosebastidae > Maxillicosta > Maxillicosta whitleyi. Next base: position 19,191,165 of record JAPSES010000236.1, read on the forward strand.
ACAAAGCCATGTCTCTTGAGCTCTGCTCCAGCCTGCCGCGATGCTCTGATTGTGACAGAGGTTTTTCGGATAAGGTATTCTCAGGACATGCTTCAAGATTTAGACCTGATAAAATAAATACCCAGTGGGCAGGTCAAGTAGTTCAGAAACTTCTTTCTCGCAGCACCATGGCTTGTCAGTGTGATCACAGGTGCCTACTATAACATGATCAGTGGATGTCATGGCTGATATATAATAGTGTTTTTATGAGAGTCACACAATAATTACAGAGCAGCTATGGATAAATCTTAGGGTAGGTTGTATCCATACTTTCACTAATCCAGACATGGCGCTTGTAAACATGCAATTACCTTATAAAAGACGTATGCTCAATTAACATGTACTCAGGTCATTCAGCAAATGGTAAGGGCAGATAATGTGGTGATTTTCTGCAAGATAACTACTGGGATGTGGTATTTATGCACTAATCAGTGTTGAAACATATTCTGTGGAGCCACATAATCAACTTGAGCAATTCTAACAACTGTAATTTTATGTTCTCGTCTGCAGACGATTACGTAATTTTTTTTGCTGTAGTGTTTACAGTAAATGAAATGTATGTCTTCTTGATGTATGGTGGCAAAACATGGCTGTGTGTTTTGATGAAAAGAGTGCTTGCAGGTGGGTACCAAGTGGTTGCATCAAGTCGCCATCCCCCCCTTCTGCTTACAGGAAGAGCAGGGCCTAGACCCTTGTATATATTTCTGTTCACTTCATAATTTGGCAACCGTAATGTTTGAGGCATTTCACTCAAGTGAGTCATAGTAAGACCGGAGCCTTATGCCAAAAAGGTGTTGGGCTTGAGTGCTGCGGTGCTTAGAATGAGGTGGAGAGCATGAGGTGACATGTTGTGCTGGGATAGAGGATATGGGAGATACTCCTGTAATGAGTGCTTTGTGAGATAATGGTATGCACAAGCCCACCTCCTGCTATGTTTCCTCACTCAGCTCCAGAGGCAGAAACAGCAACAAGAACAATGCTGAAACATGTCATGTAGACAAGCTTTAGGGCGCACATGCATGTGGCGCTTGAGGAGTGGTTGGTGAGGTGTGTAGACAATATAATAAGATTTTTACATGGCACACAATTGTGTATTACCTTACATAACATGTCAAGAGCTCCGAGAACTCATGCACCTACAAATGTTCACATTTACTGCTAGATAATATGATGCACAGACGCACATTGCACAGGCAGTGATGCTTGTGTGTGAAAAAGCTTATTGCAGCAGAGTAGAGACCAAGGAGCAGTGTGGTTAACAGCTGCATACTCATGTCCAGGGACAACTGGCTGTGACGGCATTTCCTTGGATATTCTCTCACATACTGTGTCTTTATTTCCAGCGGTCAAGCTGCCATGCTGAATCCCCATGCAGCGCCCACCATGGATAAATGCTGCTTTGTCAAAAGTTTTCCCCCTCTGAGCAGCTGTCCACAGCCCCTCAGGCACTCTTACATTTAGCGAACCCAAGCAAGTGCATGTCGGCTGTCAGGATAGCGAGAAATGAACTGGATAAAATGAAGTTGAGAGACAGTTTTCATTACGGAGCACATCCTACTTATCCCATATGTGATGAAAAATGTTTATATCAGGAAAAAAAAGCCCCTCTGTGCGACCAATTAACCAGACCACACCTGTGTACTGTATATGTTCTTTATGTGTGTATACATAATGCATACTTCATTGAAATCTGGCTCGGATAAATCTTCATACCTCAACCATTTCACAATTCCTGGTAGGCACATGACTCACTGATGCTCTGTGGATATTCCCAAAGCTGGTTGTATAGTCACACCAAGATGTTAACTTTCCAAGATTATGCAGCCAACAACACAAACACCAAGATTTAGCGCTATTTGGAACCTCAGTAGAAACAACTTTTATGAGAAATGAATGCACTTTCACTGCTTTTACTTGCAATAAAAAAGGAGAAAAATGCAGGATTCAGGAAAAGGGGATTTTATTCTCAGTAGCCAGTTAAATATATGAGTTGCCATGAAGGTTTCAAGCCAGGCAGAGTGAGCGTGTCACTAATAAGGCCTTGACTATTACCTGGACTGACAGCCAGAGAATGGGAGGAGAAGAGCTGGCTCCACACTGCTCAGTCAGCCAGAAAGCCCCCAAACGGCAAGGCTAACGCAGGTCAAGTGATTTGGCGCCTTGGGTGTATTAAAGCTATTTACAAGGGACTAAAGGATTTACGTTGCTTCACTCGTTCAGTCTACACTTTTATACGACCTGGCAGTAGGCTGTTGCATTTTCTGACCCTCTCAATCAATACAAAAGGGTAATAAAGAATGTTGTCTTTATGGGTGTTTAACTTTTTGTTTTGTTGCAGGGGAAAGACATTTTTATGGGTGGCTCCTGACGCCTGGTGTGAAGGCAAACACACAGAGAGACGTGAGATTACATGAAATCTCCTGCACTCTGTCATGCACAGACACATACTTGGAGACACATGGATACACAGGGGCACACATGATCATATTACAATTTAGCTTTGAGTATTTATAATGTGATATAATGTACTAGTCTGTTCATCAGGTTCATAATAATGCATTTTAATGGCATTTCCAAATGAGGTACATTATGATTTACCTATGTGACTTCACAATCCAGCACCAGATTTTTCCACATAAAGAGAATTGCTGCCATCTTGTGGATAAAGTAGGGTAGCATACACACATCTGGACCTAGTCAGCTATAGTAAATCTTGTCACAGGACATTTATTTTATTTTTTTTTTTCACCCCTGAACAAGAGAAATCAATGTACTCCACCTCCAGACAAATGTATTTGCAACAGTACAATCCTTTTATTGTGAACCAGCCTCTAGCTTAAAGGTTATGAGACAACAGCACACCGATACTTAGTAGAAATAACGAATCTTGAGTGATGCTTGCCCTTTGATCACATCGCACCACTCAATGGTGTGATTAAGCCGGTAATTAACAATAGATTTAAGACCCACAGTGACTGACAAGTAGAATAAGACACATACCTCAAATATGACCCTGTAAAATAGGAAAAGGATCCAAGAGTAATTACTCATATCAATCAAAATATATTATTGAACAAACCTCCAGGGCACAAACTAGACAGAGATTTACACACATAAACACACTTGCCCTTTCTTTCTTTGTTTTTTTTTTTTTTTGTTTTTGTAGTCATTGGCCTGTCAATGCCCTCACCAGTTAGTACCAGACAGGCAATGCGTTCCAGATTAGATCAAACTCCAGGTAGTCCATTTCGATTCTAAAAGCAGCTGTACGGCACTTTGTTACCATGACGACGTTCACAGTCTGGTCTGCTGTCTGCAGGCATAAAAATAGACAGGGGTTGGTGGTTCAGTTTAGGACTCACTGAGATAGATGATTGGAAAGCGGACAATCAAAAACAACATGATTACATCACAATTATTGGACTGCTACAGAGACTCTTTAACAAACACTGGAGACACCGAAACAAATCTTTATTTAATATGAACTTCTCTGACTTTGTGATGTGCTTCTTCAAGTGTAAAACCTTCAGCTGTAGTTTGATGTCTTTCTGTACAACGGGGGTGAAAGGTCATGTGTGGCCAGTCAGAAAGATAGCCTGTGTAATCACTTCCACCTGCACTGGAGGTAATCTACAGTGTGCTGATCGCCCACATCACACTAGTGCAATCATCGTCCGAGTAACAATGAAGTGTTATTGATTAATTCTAGCTGTCAATGTGGGAATGGAAACCAGTGAAGCCTTAAATACTGTGCTCTTGTTTAATGGAGCAAAATCACCCCTGCAAATGTTTTATACAACTCTTACTTTTGTTCTATACTTGTTCATATTTGTCTTTTGTTATTAGAAGAATTATTTTATTGTACTGTATTACTATATTTTATAGTATTATACTTTATTGTCATTGCAAAACACAAGTAACACAGTTTTAGTTTTCAGCTTTGTATAAAGGCTAAACATCTAAATCAGGGTCAAACATGCGTCTGGGGGCTAAATCTGGCCCGCCAAAGGGCCCAGTCCAGCCCTTGTGATGACTTTGTGAAATGCTAAAATTAAACTAAGATATGAATCCAGTATGAAATATTTTAGCTCAGGGGCCATAGACACAACAATTAAATTTCAAGTGGGTCAAATCTGTAAAATACTACCATAATATCTAATAAATACTCACAACTCTGTAAACATTTACATGTATTTACACCAAAACAAACTATAATTTTGTAAAACATGTGAATAATGTGAGGAAATATGAACAACCTGAAATGTCTTAAGTGCAGTTTTAACAATATTATTATCTGTTATTGAATGTTTTGTGCATTTGTAGATCCACTGTGATCTATACATTATAAAGTACATGTGAAAATGATAAACTGAAGAATAAAATTGTCAAAATTATACTTATTTTTTCAGTTTGTCCATATTATTCATATTGTTTCAAAGTATAGTTTGTAGATGTCAACATTTTCATAATGGAATTTTACTTTTTTCACACTAAAACATAGAGAAAGGTTTGGAGTTCACATTATTTATATATTATTATGTTATTATTTTACTAGTGTGGCCCACTTCAGATCAAATTTGGATGAATGTGGCCCCTGAACTAAAATGAGTTTGACACCCCTGGTCTAAATACAAGGACATCAAAGGTAATAAATGTACAATATTGATAGAAATATGTAATATAAATATAAATATAAATACGACCAAGTACAAAAATATGACAATGGGCAGAAATACACGTAATGTAATGCATTAGTTAAATATGTGTTTGTGTAGACTTATCAGGCTTTTCACAGTATTTTCCTTCTCTTTAATTCTTTAATGTAACACCACATCAGTAAATGTATACATGTTTTAAAAATATCAGTCAATACCTTTCTAGACAAACATTTCTTTCATAATTTCATTTTCTTGCATCATTTTGTGATCCAAACATTTCTTTTTCATAAATGTATGTTGTGTCTCCTGTTGCACTTCACAAGCCTTGGCATTTTGTACTTTCTTGTAAATATGCAATATACACACAAGGTTAATATTTTATTGGTAAATATGAGGCATTCATTTGAAATGGAATACGTACAGTGTGTACATACACACATGCACAGAGTAAGTGTAGTAGTTTTTGCAGATAGAGAGGAGTCACAAGGCTCCTCCCTGAGAGTTTGGGAAAACATTCCAGCAAAGTGAGACCAGTCAAAGAACTGGAAACTCTCAGAGCGGCCTCTTACTCTCTGTCCTTCTCACCTTTTTGCATGTGCAGTTACAGTGCAAACCTCCACAAAACACGGAGTTCAAGTGTTTACAGGCTGTGGAGGACAGCAGCTGCAGGGAAAGACGTCGGCAACAGAAACCTGTAACAAACAAAGAAAGTCAGCTGTGCCCTTCACCGGCTTACAATGAAACCGGCATTAGTCCTTCTTCTCTGCACAGTCTGGACTTTCGCTGGAGCTCAGTACTACTACCAGGGGCTGATGGATTATCTGGAAAACAGATTGCTGGCAATTGAGGTAAGAAGCAATCTCCCAATAAATGAATGATTGATCAAACTAGTTTTCATGAGTAAAGAAGCTATGCAAATCTATTTGAAATTACTGTTATTAAAAATAGAAAACTTTCCAGACGACATTAATTTTATTGAATTTTAATGTCTTTACTACGGTAAAACATTCCAATTAATGCAATCTCTACCCAGCTCATCAACTTTGCAGGGGCCTCTGGGAAAATATCAGATGATGCATGCAGGCTGAGTCTCAAAGCTCCTTCTCATGCAACACCCAGTTTCTGTCTGACAACATTATAATTTCTTGTGCATTTAAGACAATGACACGCCAGTAATGAGTACATGCTCAACCTTTGCTTCTATGGCAAAAGGCATCAAACATCCAAACAGCGAGAGACGTTTAATACAGACACAGACAAAAACAGCAATGCAAAAAAAGAGCCTTGGGGGAATAATAAAACCGTTGAGACTGCAGTATTGTTCTTCTAAGGGGGAGTTTAAGACAAAACACCAGTGTCATAAAAGTCTAAGTCTTGTATGGCTTGAGGTGAATGTTACAGAAAATATACGGACATTACATGCCTGGTTATTGCAGGAAGTAATTTCAGTAAACTCTAAATGATTGGTTTTAAAGTCAGGTTTTTTTTTTCTTTTTCACCAGCTATTTGCAATACCAAAATGACAGCCATAAAACTGATACCTGCATGAAATGAAACATCTCTTTACAGCTTAATCGTTCTCCTTTCACTCCCTGTGGCTTCCCCCCAGTCTCCATTTCAATATGCTGCCTCAAGTTCTGCAATGATATGAACACAAGCAATTCATCAGCCAGTTTTGACTGAACTTTCATTTCCATTTGACCACAGGCCCATAGCAAGCAATGGGGAGAAAATGAAAGCGAGGCAGAGGACAGTGGAGAAGCCATCGGTTATTGCTTTTTGCTCTAAATAATTTAACTGTGACTATGAATGTGTCAATCACCACAAAGGTACAAACAGTCCAGCTGTGCGTGATGGTGACGGTGATGATGAACTGGTATATGAAGTGAAAGTAGAGAATTCACAGAAGCCTCATCTAATTGTAACACATGTGTTGTTGTGCTCATGTGTGTTAGGATCGCATGCACTTGTGGCATGAACAAACCCATCGTTATCACACAGAGCTGCAGGATTTCAGGAAACTATCTGCAGAGGCTGTGGATGCACTGGGAAAGGAGCACACCATACTGTCCAAGGACCTAGAAGGAGCTGTGGTCAAAGTGGATCGAGTCGAGCGGGAAATGGACTACGTGGAGACCCAAACCTCCCCTCGAGCCTGTGTAAATAAAGCAGACAAGGTGGTGGAACAGGGAGAATGGAGCCTGAAGGAGAGCAGAGGAGAGGAAGAGGAGGAAGAAGACTGGGAGGAGTTGTACTCCAGAGTCTCTGGTGAGCTCACAGGAAGCACATACACACTAACTAAAGTCCTGCAGTGAAGCAGGGCTGCCTTTTGATCTGGTACCTTCATTTTCCTTCTTGGCACTGTCAGCATCTACAGCATCTATAGGATATATAGGACCTACTTAACTTCAGTGTTCTAACACCGCACCACCCCAGAGGTACTGTCTTGGAAAATCCATGCCACTGGAAAATGGGAAACAAACATGCTGCTGTTACAAGTCGTTTAATGTGTGCTTTGAGTCAGTGGGCAGTCATGTTTTCCAGGAGAAATGTGGCTTGATGCAAGTCATTTATTTGAGCCAAGCAATTCCCCTGTTTGCGTTGTGTGAGTGCAGCATTTTGTCTTTATAATCTAGTGCTGTTACAGTGCTAAACTGCAACACTGACTCATTCACTCAGGTAATAGGGATTTATCACACCTTCATGTGTGATGTGAAATGTTGTTAAATTATCTTTTAACTCTAGGAAACACCTTTGGGTTTGCTGACTGAGCTTGGCAATCTGCCATATCAAGTTAGTGATCTGTGTTTTTGCCTTTAATTGGATTCAAATGAGGAGTGTTAAGTCTAAGACTATGAAGAAATAAATTCTCTGGTACCAGCTCTTAAACAGAGTGGAGCAAATAGAAAAAAAACATATTGATTTTTTAAAATTATTTTCTCTAACAATCAATAGCACATCAATTTTACAAATCACTGCTATCAAAACCCATCTGCTCAGGCTCATATTTGTGATCATTCTTAGAAGATTAGTTGTACTCCCAAATAAAATGAATGCAGGATGGATTTTTTTTTTCTATTATTCATGTGTATCTAAGATCCTGTGTTCGCTCTGGAGCTGTGCCCCCGTAGAGAGATACAGGACAGGAAGCTGCCCTGGGGTCAACAGTGTTATTCTCCAAGCTCATGTTTGCAGAAGTGAGCTCTGCACACAGCGATCCATTGTGAGCGCCTGTGAAGTGACCTAAAATGAACTTTACTGCATTGTAGGGACTCTGTTTTATACTTGGGAGCATAATGCTAATTTCAGTCCTGCAGACATCAGGGGACATCCTTTTTGTTTACGTTCTTTAGTGGAAGCACAGTATGTACCAGTACTTTTACAGAAAGCTTTACTTGGTGCCTGTATCCTGCCACTTATTATGCATGTGCTTAACTTCACCCAGAGTAATGTGAATTTGCTTTAATTTGTAGAGTCACATATTGACTGCTGTTGGTGGTTTGATGACATTTCAACATATTTTTCATGTTTGTAGACAGAAATGTAAATACAGTGCTTGAGTTTTTAATGCGATTTTGCAATGGAGGAAATAATACAGCATGGAATCATCAGAAATCAGTATTTTTTTCTCATTCAGCTTGTGAGAAAAATTGGAATTATGTGCATCGCATTACTTACTGCATACAGACTTGAACTGCGAGTAGGTCTCCACGGTTATATCTGCCAGAACATTTTTACAAAACCTTTTCTGTTTGTGCTGTTCCACTGCAGACTGTGTGGAAATCATCGCTGGCATCCGATCAGTGAAGATCCTGAAGAGAGTAGGAAGCCCAAAAGGCATGTGGACAAGAGATCCCAGATCATCCAAAGTGTACGTCTTTAATGGGACGTCAGGAGACACTGTCTACCAATTCAACTCTGTGCGTGACTTTTCCAACTCCTCTGGAGTTACCGGCAGCAGACAGATCAAACTTCCTGATGACTGGAGGGGTCCTGGAAGTGCTGTCTATAATGACCACTTGTTTTACATAAAACATGAGGCCGACACAGAAGTACAGGTAGTTAAATATGACCTCATGAGTGGGTCGGTGACAGATATTGCCATGTTTCCTTTGGATAATATTGCTACTGTCTACGGCCTTAACCCAGAGATTATTGCAGACCTTGCAGCAGATGACGAAGGCCTCTGGCTCTTGTATGCCTCCAGTGACAATGAATTCAACATCAACCTTGCAAAGATGGACCCTGCCACTCTTGATATAGAACAAATCTGGGACACCCGGTGCCCACGGGAGAATGCAGAGGCGGCTTTTGTTGTCTGTGGGACTATCTATGTTGTTTACAACACCCGCCTGGCCAGCCGCTCTCGGGTTCAATGTGTATTTGATGTCAATGACATGGTAATAAGCCAGGAGGCTCCCCTGATCTACTTCCCCAGGAGGTATGGAGCCCACGCTAGCCTGAAATACAACCCAGAGGAGAGACAGTTATATGGCTGGGATGATGGCTACCAGATCATTTACAGACTAACCATGAAGAGGAAACTGCTGGTTTGATAGCAGCTGAGTACTGGATTTCAAAGGTGACGATAAAGAATACAGATCATTTTTATTAATAATAATAATAATAATAATAATAATAATAATAAACTTTATTTGTATAGCACCTTTCATACAAAAACTGTAGCCCAAAGTGCTTCACATTGATTAAAAATTCAAATACAATTTTACGACAGGTTGAAATAAGAAATAAATAAGAAATACATTAAGATTTGATTGCACACATTTAAGTATCCTTATACACTGCTCATTTCACAGTTAGTAGCATCTTTATTCCTGGTGGATTGAAAGGAATGGTTTGGCAAGGGAACAAGAATACAAATTGTGTGTTTGCATAAAATGATTTGGAGTTTATAATCTGGCCTCAATTGTGTTGGTAAGAGGCGGAGACAAAAACTGTGTTATATACAACTTCTAATGACCAAAGTAGAAGGAGTAGAGTATTCTGTTTTCAGTTTTTTCATACATAATTTAACCCCTGTCATCAGTAATGTGCAATATTTTATAAAAACAGATTGTTTTCTCCACATCTGGGTTCTCATCCACATAAAAAATGACGTTTTAAGTCACAAAATAAGAGATTTTTGTAATTGCTGTCCAAAGGAGAAAAAAAAACACTGCCTTGTCTATATCTATGTGGACTGGGAAAATAGAGAGAACTGAAACATCAAATAAAAAGTGTAGAAGTCACTTGCAGTAGACCACAGTAATGATGGATACGTCTGTGAGACCAGACCACCTCATCAGTGGTCTCCTCATGAGTTCACAGGAATCGGTCACATAAATCAAGTGTGTCAGATTTTAACTGAAAAAGTTGTTTCCATTTCCTTTATGGATTTACTCATTTGTGAAGAAAAAAAAAAGGATATAATAAATAAATCACCCCGAGGAAGTGAAAAACCTGGTCTGAGAAAGTCTGAGGGAGTTCTTGCAAAAGTAAAATTCTAAAATGTGCATTAAATACTTTTATGGAAATGAGGCGGACAAATGAATGATGATAGAACCAGGAGGATTTCGTTAAGCAAAACCAAAGAACCGAAAGTTAATATATTAGTCTGGGCTGAAAGTTTATCTAACTATCTCTCTCCATCAGACAATTTATAAGGATAAGAAGCCAAAAGCAAATCGTTTATTTGCGACAATGTGAGTACAGAGGCGCCGTTTCACAGTTTTGCCTCTTCAATGTTTGCCATGAATATGGAAATGGAAATGAAGAGAAAACTAACTTACATTTCTCACTAAGTGTGATTCGATGCAGCTCATCATATTCCTGGAAACGTAATTCTAATTATGTATGTCAACGCCTTGCTAATTAACATGCTAGTAGAAAATGTGAAAAAACTTGTGGAGCTGTTACCAGGCAACCAGTAAAGATATTCACTGGTCCCCTTATGTTAATGTCTGTGTACTAATTGAATTAATAGACCACATTAAGGTTGATAATGCTGGTTTTTATATTGTTGAACTAATTCTGGGTTTGTTTGTTTTTTAGGATAGCTTGTAGTTTTTACACTGAGGTGAGCAAAGACAAGCCAATTATTTATTTCTTGGGCTGATCTGGATCATCAACCTCATTATGTAACTCGCAGCAAGAAAACGACCATGGTTATTCTACCAATTCCAACTATGTCTTGATGTGATGCACACACATTTACCAGCAAACTATTTATTTACAGATCTCTTCGGTGTGGACTAGGCGACAATAGGGGGGGAAAAAAAACATGAAAATGCCATTGAGTTTATTAGAGGCTGTCTAGTTGTACTGTTCGGCCTGTGTGTTGTGTTTGTGTGCGGTCTGTCCTCATTTAATTTGACCATTTTATTCAGACAAAATCTCATTTCTCTTCTATTTTCTTCCCCTTGTTAAGCCACTGGCTGGGCGGCCATTATGAGAGATCTTGTTACAAAACCAACGGCGCGGAGACAGTTTTGCATAAGTCTTTTAATCAAAAATAAACAAATAGGTAAATAAATGAATGGAAATAAAAATCAGGTCACAAAACACATCGAGTCCCGGGGGAAGAAAAACAACAAAATCTTATCTGCTATGGATTTTCAGACATACTCAGACAAAAAAAAATAAATAAAAAAAAAATAGACTGTGTTCCAAATATCGTGTGCTACTTCAACTTACTTTCATACACACTGTAGTCATATTACAAGTCGTCATAAATATCCAGGATTTATATGGAAATCAGATGGTACTCTGGTCTGAGTGTACATTTTCTCATATGTATCTATTATTACAAACACAAAATGTTCCATAGAAAATTGTAAATTCAGTGCTATCATAAGATTTGGGAGGGGGGGGGGGACAAGATCAGATCATGAAACATTACAATATTAGGCAAAGCTAGAAGGGCTCGAACAGTCCATAAACCAAGGCAATTGATTTAACAGGTTTTATTTACTATGAAAACACACCACACTGTCAGAGAAATAGAAGACCATAATAAAGCACATGGTTTAAAAAGGATGAACAAAACCTACGTCATTATTCAACCACTTGTTTTCAATTGTACACTTAAATAAGATATTACGAATATATGATTAATGCCATTAGTCTAGAGAGGAATTTCACCATTAGAACGACAGTGTCAATGAGAGTTATATTCAAACCATCACGTTTGTGGAGAGATCGTAATGCTATGGTGGATTACGTCAAGCACGAACAATAATGCACTGATTCATTCTCAGTATAACAAGTGCCAATTAGAGAAATGCCACTGCTGTGTAGATGCTGACCTGTTCACTCATCATACTGCCCCCGTGCTGTCGCCTCAGATGCATCAGTGTAAACTTACTCAAGAACCCAAATAGCTAAACCAGATCCTACTGGGTCTGCTGAATGCATCTGCTCATGTTTTAATGCCTCGCCCCCAGTTTACAATGACATATTCACATACTCTGTGATATATTGTGTGGTTTTTTTTTTTGTTTTTTTTTTCCTCTGCAGCTGACAAGACATGATGCCTCTGTATTATTTGTCCAGACGTTCTTTAGTGTCCTCTGCTTCTGAATGAAGGACCAACAGTCTAGACATGTCCAGGCCAATGCCCAAAGCTTTGCAACATATCAGATAAAAGTTGGTTGCTGGTCAGATAATAATAATAATAATAATAAAAAAAAAAAAAATCGGATGCTATTTAATAAACGGTCCTCATATCGAAAAGACACTCCCAAATATAAACTATCACTGTTGCCTACATGGTATAGCTTTAACTGTGTGGCTTAACATTTCCTGGCCTGAATGTACTGATTGTATCTGTGCTTTCCATTTACAGCAAAGTTACTACTTTTGCAGAGTAATCCTGAAGCTGCAATAAAAGTAAATATATAGAAACCACGCTATAGTAGTATTTTTTTTTTTCCTCTTATAAATACTGATGCAGTATTTATAACTTGCATCTGGACATTTAAGGAATCAATTACAGGACAGAACCTCACAGATTTTTTTTTTCTGCATTATTTATCTTTAATGTGACTGTGTTAGCAAATAACATGAACTCGCTAAAGAAAAAAATCCTGAAACGTTAAAGTAAATTAATAAAACATCTGTTCTGCAGTCTTTTTCCTTAATTATAGTAAATGACTTTTAAAAAAATCCACAGGAGAGTACAGTTACAGATGAAGCATCTGCATTGCAAATCTAAATACATTTTTTTCCCTGTACAGTAAGCCAACAGTATCCTTTGACAGAACAAACATCAAGAAAATTGCATGTTTCTAATTTTAAAAGTAAGAGTAAGTTTATCTTTATCAGACTATAGGTCACTCTTTATTACCACCTACAAGTCTACACATATCCACGCCATCAGACACCTACATGAATTATATGTATCCACTAGAAATGTGTTGAGAAAAGGACACGAGTAGACAAAGAATTGCTTGAAGTATTTATCTGAAGGAAAAAAATTAAGAAGTTTTTCGGTTGGAAGAATAGAGTGAGACTGTTTCAAAGCAAATAACACAGAGAGAAAGAGGGAAGTGTGTGTGTGTGTGTGTGTGTGTGTGTGTGTGTGTGTGTATGTGTGTGTGTGTGTGTGTGTGTGTGCTCGCAGTTTCCCTGTTTACAGAAACCTGGACTAAAAGTTGTCTGCTTTAAGGGAATTTACAAAATGACAGTGATTTCATTGGTTTTTCATTTTGTTTGTTGTTCTGTATTATCAACTTTAATGCCTCTGTCTTTGTCAACAGTTGATTTTCTTTTCTTCTTTGTTTTTCTGAAATAACACACCGGTTGGTTCTTGCGAATAACAATGATGCTGTTGCTTCCACGCTGTTTGTTATAATGTTTCCTATAGTGTTTAGATTTGGCTGCTTGTGAAATAACACTCCAGCTGAAAATTGCCAAGTTGAGGATATTTTAATTTCCAGCCTGATTCCCAGCCTCTCTTCAATAAGCTCCAGAGCAGATAATTGCTTATGTTATTGATGAAAGTACAAGTAGAGTGAGCTCAGCTGGCGCGTTGAAATTCATCTCAGTTATCTCAGTTCCTCCCCAACAATAATGCCTGATGGAGCAGTTTTACATCTAATAGGTCCAAAATGCTACAGTTCAGTATCGTTTTATGCTAATACAGCAGTGTCAGATTCTACGTGAGAGAGCTGTAGCTTTAAATTGCTTCAGATCCCATTTAAGATTTGTGTCTTTTTCCTACCCTGCCCATGTCCTCAGCTTCCCTCTGTGAAACTGCTGCTTCTTTCAGAGGGTGATATCCAACTGAGCTTCTCCAACAAAGAGTCTTTGCAGCACAAAGCTGAGTGTTCAGTGTTTTGAAAGTCTCCTGTGAGGATACTGAGATCCATTCACCTCAGTGCAGATAGCTCAAGTTTACATATCTGCAGACAGGACGGCCAATCTCTTCTCAGGACAAACGACGACGGACCTGGGTCACTGTAACGCCCACATTTCACATCAGTCTAAATTTATGACCCCAAACCTTTTGACTGGAAAAGACTGTGCTTCACACGACTAACAGACTGACGGTGGTCCTAGATCAGTTCTTGGAAGTGCTCTGGGACTAGATCGAGGAAGGGAGGAAGAGAGAGACAGGGAGAGACAGTAGGGTTGTGTTTCTCCTCAATCAGACAGACAGGATGTGGATCAGCAGGAGGGAGGAAACCCCCTTCTGGACTGCTGGGTCACAGGTGGTTCTGCTCAGGGACTAGCAGGGGGCCGGGGTGAGGGGCAGGAGCCTTGGCTGTCAAAGCTGGCTGTCCTCGCCTTCCACTGCAGGACACACAAGCACAAGGGAGTGATTCATAGGGCATACGCTGGGATTGTTTTGTGTTTGTTGCACTTCTGACGTTCACTAATTCAGCAGAATATCAAGCATTATTTCATGTAAAGGGAGAGATTTAGCTGCTCTTAACCCAAAATAAAACATGCAAAAAAATAATCTGTTCCAAATTACTTCAGTCCAGAAGAGCAAGAACCAAAACCAACCTCCTTTTCGGATTTCTTGGACTCCAGCAGGGGGTGCCAGTGTGCAATAGGCTTGCGTGGATAAGCCAGCATTTCATTCCAGTGGTCCCTGCCAAGTCCCTCGGCGTGGCATCCAACCCGCATCACACCAATGATCTCATTATGACCTACCCTGTGGGGACACACACATTCTGGATAAATACATCTGACTTGAGTCGACATGACAACTCATGCATCAATTGTTGTTAATAATTTGCATTTTCTAATCAAAAGAGACACAGGTTTGAAGCACATTATAAAGTTCTGCCAATAGACCCTGACTTTCTGCAAGTCCACATCTCTGTGACACCGGAATTGAATCATCACAGTATTAACAAGGACATCAAAGAAGATCTTTGCCCCATTAATGAGGTCTGAAGTAAGTACAAAAGCAGCCCTTTTATTCCAGACATAATCCTTGAATTATCATAAAAACCTGGTTTAATCCTAGTTTAAGAGTAAGTGTTAAAGAAGTTCAAGTCCTGAGAGTTTCCTGTCGTCTTATGTTACACAGTGAAAGCATACTCTGGGACCTTTAACGTGCCTGTTGTCATTCTGTCAGCTGTCACAGTGCTCCATCTGCTTTTTTTTTTCTCCATTTACAGTTTCAAATCTTATGAAAACAGAAAAAAAACCAACACAAAATAGTGTATTATTCACCAGACAGTACAGCACAGGTGTCAAACCGTCTCTCCAAAGGGTTCAGTTCAGAATGAATTTGCAGATATTACACAAAAGACGCCGATAATCAAGTTGTACTGATCACAAAGCTGAATTCTATAATTTTATACAGTTCAGACATCTGTTTTGTGTATTTGTAGACCCACTGTGATCTGTTAGTTGCAAAAAAACATGAGTAAATAATTAGCTGAGGCATAATATTGTTAAAATTGTAATTGTGTTTCTTGTTTCTTGTTCATTTATTCACATTTTTAAGGACAGTTTGTAAATGTAGTGCTTATTTACACCAAGAAAAAGAGAAAAATTAATAGTTGTCCTTATTTCTAAGTTATTGTACGGCCCACTTGAGCTCAGATTGTGTTTGATATGTCTGCTCTACAGAAAACCAACAAAATACATTCATTAAACTCTCTGCTCTGTCTAATAATTTCAATATTGTAAAAGTATGGTCTTACGTACAGATCATAGTCCATGACAGAAATGTGCAGGCTGACGTGGTCCATGCTGTCTGGTGGGATGTCAAAGATGATGGCCTCATTGTAAGTAGGATTCAGAGTGTTCTTTTTTATACTCGTCTTCTTCTTTTTCAAGCGTCTTCCGTCGCATATGAGTGACACTTTGACGTATGGATCTAAAGAAGAACCAAAAAAAAAAAAAACAAAATGTCAAGAAATGGTTTAATCGAAATCAACACTGTCCCATCTTATTCACGATACTAATCAGCACAAAGATCAGGGTTTTGAGATTACGAAAAAGATCATAGACTTGATGATGTTTGCTTTGACTACCAGAACATCTTCAAAGATGTTCTTAAAGCTGGAGCTGTCGGGGGACAGTCTCATCAGCTTTCGTTCCACTTTTTTTCTGTTTGTACATGAAAGCACCCCTAGAGGACCTGGAATCAGTAATGTGCATAAAAGTAGATGAGTCAACGCCTTGTGTAAACAAAGAGGATGGGAGGCCATGGATAACTTAAATAGCATGACTGAGAAAGCTTCCTGATGAATGCTGATTTCAATCTTCATCCATCAGTGGCAAATCGCCTCGTGTGATCCATTACGCCACATTTTAGATAAATGTAAGCTGCCCTAAATCCATAAACAACAAACAAGAGTGCTTGCTTCGCAACTCAATATGCTTGAAGGCACAATTTGATAGCTGCTACACAATTTACGACACGCAGACTGAAATAATCTTGGACAGCTAAACCCTCTAAAAACTGAGGGGATTAAAATTGAGAATGGCATGTCACTTTTACCCCGAATTACACCTGAACCTTGGCATTTAAATCACAATAAATGTCACATTTTACAAGCAAAATCAGTAGTGTGGGGAAAAAAATGGATTGAAAACGATGAACAGCAGTGTATTAAAAAGAACAGAACAAGTGCGATTATTTGCTGACAATGTCTTAATATCGCAAGTGTTGAATATTAATAACTGCTGAAGTAAACACAAAGCAACGGTAGAGAGGGATTTCCACTGTTTGCTAATTTTTATCTGACATGCTTACAATTGAATATTCAAAGGGGATTGTTTGCTAGGAGCCATTGGAAGTAAATCACAGAAACACACATGCAGCTGCATACACATAAACCACCTGAGTATCCAGTAATGTCCATGGCCTTGAGGTTCCTGCACTTGATGACGGTGAGTGTGAGTCTGCCGGCAGTTGGCAGGTAGCATAGTGAGAACATAATCTCCCCAAGGTCAACACTTTCCTGTAAGAACACACACGGACACACACACAACCGAAAACAAAATCACTTTCAGTTCACGTTTACGCTGATGCTTTGACCCACAGAGATCTACAGTAAGGGGAAGATATATCTTTTCCCAAGGTCTATTACTTGGATCGATTACATTTTGTTCATGGACTGGCCTTAGAAGCACTTGGGCACAGATTCAGTGAGGCAGCTGAAAGAGGAAACCCTATTTAGTGGACGGCTGGGTTACCCTGTACTATAATCAGTGCATCTATGTGTAATGTGAACAAAAACATAAACAGTATAGTTGTTTAATAATAAAACTGAAAAACTATAAAAGAAAAAATTCATGCATGTATTAAGTGTTGACATGTGTGAATATTATATGCCCTCAATTGTTTTACTTCTTATAGTGTAATTCCGTTATCCTTGAGTTTACACTAGTCTCCATGCGATAAGCTACTCTGCAACAATTAAGTATATATATGCATTCATTTTACTTAACGCTGAAAAAAATAGTTTTAGTTGAGAATCCTCCAATATGTGTGCAAATCCGACCTTTAAACACCGTCTACTGGTTCAGTGCAAGACATGAAATATATCTGTTCATGGGGGATTTTCCAATAAAACAGCTGTCTCCTGCACATGGACATACTGCTGACAGTAACAGTGACTCAAAAGAATAAGCTGCAGGGCAGTGCAACCACAGTAGTGAGCTGTAAAACTGATATAATCCATACTGGAGCAGAAACATGATTTGGATGTTACATCTCTATGTGTCCATCACTATGAGTGACACATCACATCATTCGAGTGATAGCTCTTACAAATATTGATCACTGCTGCTTTGAGGACGCAGTCTCTGTCAATAACAGTAGCTTCTGATGTGAGAAAAAACTGAACAAGTACAAACCCTTAAGGTTTTTCTCATCTTTGTCAGTATGTTTTAATGAGGTACCGACAGCTTATATGACTCGAGAGAATATATTAAAACAAAACACAGGGAAAGAAATCAAGCCAACATGTCATATTTGAAGATGCAGACTGATTATGTTCATTATTAGCAAACAAATCAGTCAGAGATAAGGGTTTGTTTTGGCGGCTGCAGTCACTGATAAAACAAAAATCCTTGAGACAAAAACTTTCCAAACACAACATGTTCACTTAATAAAATATTAGCTTTCGCTTTGGTATAAACAGTGCTGTTTGCAATAGTCTCAAGTGAAATGAAAGTCCTATTATCCGTCCTATGCAAGTTCTTAGCCTCATCATATAAACAGTATTAAGGTCACCAGGCCTCTAATCACTCCGAATGAGCTTGGTGAGAACACCACTGATTGGCAAATCCCAACACGTCTGTCTGAGTGCCGCAGTCTTAACGTCTCTTCACATACACTGCTCTGATTTAGCTTCCCCTGCTGTGTGGAGAGGAGGATTTTGTTTGAAGGGTGTGAAGGTTCAGCCGTAATGTGAGAGCGCAGCAGAAATGTCATCTAGTGTAAAAGTATTAAGTGACACTTTGATTGTCCTTGTAGAAACACAGGTAGGTTTGGTGTCTCAGTGTGGAAATATGACATTGATTCATCCCATCATAACCTAGTCTGATATCACTTACTGTATTTACACCTTTTTTTTCCCATATACAAACTCATCTATAAGTGCCACTGATTAATATGTATGTAGAATGCTTTGTTTGTACTGAGCAATGGTCTCTTCTAAACTCTTAATCGCTATAAACCCTGTCTGTAGGTGTTATTGATCGGTTTGTCTCTTTGATATAAACACTAAGACTAGACTCTTTCCTGGAGCCTATTCCACTCATTTGGCAACTCGGTACTCCTAAGGAGTGTCTTAATCCGACCAAAGACTTCTATTACATGCTATCCAATGTTTGTCTGTTTCTAATGTGCTACTGAAATCCCACCAACTGTGTGTTCTTTATTTTGCCAATGTTAGATTTAATGTGAGCAAGGGATTTTGTCAGAAAATCATTTGTTGGTTCAATAAAGTTTGTGTGCCAAGGAGAGGGCTCACTGCCTTTCTGCCTCCTAAGCAATATCCTTACGATTATTCAACAACCCCTGAAGATGATCAAGTTCAACAATATGGGTGGGGCGTATGGGTGGTCTCCATGGACGTTTCAGAACAATATAGGCTCTTAGGAGCAAAATGAGATGCCAAAGACAAGGAACGCTTTGTTCCTGAAAAGGGCCCCCGGACATCATCAAATAACAAAGCCAAGAAAAAAATAATTGCATCAATAAGCTGCCAGAGGTTTCATGTTTGTTGCTTGTTGTTTGGTCTATGATATTGTATGAGTGCATCTAGTCCCTTTATAGTATGCTGCAAATTTTAATGACTGAGGATTTTTGTGTGGTAGACAATACTATTTGGTTCTGATTAATATGTTGTTTGATGTATTTCAAGCCAAACCACAGTTTGATATATAATACCAGTTAAAAACAAGATGTTGAAGTTTTTAAATTACGTTTTTCTGGCATACTTCTAAAAGAAATTATTGACTGGACAGATTTAAAACCACTACCACTGCAACACAGCGCAATACTAGATACTAATTATTTAGAAATAAAGTTAGCAAATGTCAATTTCAGCACAACACAGATTCTAAGACAGAGATCATGGAAATACATGCAAATCTTAAAAAGGTTTCTATTATTACTAAATATTTCAAAATTAAACTCACATTAACCAATGCTGTTTAACAATGGAATAGTGTATATGTGTAGAAAACTTTAGACAGTCTGAAAGATTTATGTGACCACTAGAGGGAGTAGTGTCACTCTGATGAGGAAAACTAACCCCCAGCGCCTTTGACTTACGTGTCAGAAATTGCCGAAATAGATGAGAACCACTGAAAAAGAACTTTTAGAGTAAAAGAAATGACAAATTGCACTATTGTTTTCACCACTGGACACAACTCTAAATGAAAAGAATAGAGTTTGATTCTGAAATCACAGCGTTTCTTCTAGGTGTGTGAGTTTGTTTTACGAGGTTTATGAGGATATCAGTTATGTGATGTTATTATCTTTGCTAAGATGGCCTTTTCAGATTTTCAGTGTAAAGTCAATTGCGTTATTGACAACACAAACAAAACAGCAGTGTTATGTGGTTTTACTGCAGCTGATTTCTGACCAAAAACAGAGCTACAATGTAAACTACTGGATGTCACAGCACATTAAGAGTATGATAGTATTAAAGGTAGAGTAGGAGATTGTGGAAAAACAGCTGGAGCGAGCTATACATTGAAAACACACAATTCAAAAGGCCAAACCCCTTTCTTCAGATTCCCCCTGAAGCCACGCCTCCATAGTAATAGAACGTGCGACGCTTGTTCACGAACACTGCACAGCATCAATTTGCTAACTTTTTCCTCATGGCTCGTTCACAGGTAACAAAATATCTGATAACATCATAATAAACCTAAACAATGAATATGATTATTGTTTCAAGTTATATTTACCAGCTGGGGTGCCGTTAAGGTATGGGGCCTGGCATTTGTGGAAAATCCATAGAAAAGTGGAAGGGGTCTAGAAGGAGGCATAGAAGTCAGGAGTTGAACGTTGAAAGCATGAAAAGCTTCAACGCTAGTGTATGTTACGTTAGTTATGGACTGCACCCCCATGTAACCCCCGGTCCCACAGATTGACAAGATAGTAAATTTCATGGGGTCCACAATTGGTAGCAACGCCCCTGGTTATTATATTAGAAGTTGGACTTTCCACTTGTTATTTTGATACGTGTTCTAAGTAATCTTGGGCTAGTAGGAACAGTTGATTGCAGTAAGATTGATGTCAGACTAGCAGCCCATTAAAGTTTGCTTTGAACGCTGTAATTTGTGCATTTTACTATTATGTTTGTTGGTGGAACAGCCCAAATTCATACCTAGTTGGCTAACGTTACATTTCCTAGTGATTTATGTTAGTGACAAAACAGCTTAAATCTAGTAAAGTGTTTAGATATAGCTACCACAATTCCTTAAGTTCAGGCAGGGCATGTCCTGTGTACAGTAAGCCTCAGAGAAAGCGTGCTTCGTGCATGAAGAAGAGTACGCACAGAGGGGGGAGGGTAAAATGGCAGTTGAGTTTGACAGACATATCACCATCCAATCATTTAAATGATTGCATGGTGTTTTTTCAGTCCTGTCCATTCCACAGGTGACTAAAATGTTTTATTTTTGTGTTACAGCATTTAATTAATTGGTTGCAATCAGAGTGTGAAGGGGATTTTAATCATTATAGTAAAACATGCTCCAAGAAAACATCTCCTACCCTACCTTTAATATGATGGACTGTCAACATAATCTGCTACAAGCTTTTGTTTGAAGAAGAAAACCGGTGATCTCATAAAACATACGTTTTTAAACAATGAGCCTTATGCTTCATTCAATGAGTCATATGGTCTGTAGATACATAGTGCTGATTTATTGATGGAGATTGTAGAATATCAGTACTATATATAACCCCTTTAAATTTATTGCTTTGGTTTCATGGCTTTATATAGGACTGGATGTCATCAAATACATGAAACCAAATGACAGGACTTTAAAGCAGTCAATAATCTAGTGCAAAATATAATTAATGTATTGACATTTGTGTATATCTGAGTTCACTATTCGATGAGTTATATGGGATATGAGATATTATCTGTCATTATTGATGTCACACTGAACACAGAGATAAGGTTGATAATGGGTTCTTACACTGGTGGCATATTGGATGTCCCTCCATATGTTTGTCTCTCTGGAGAGGTCTGACATCTCAAACAAGTTGTCCAGGACCACCTCCCCGATCATATCGTGGCGTGAAAAACGGTCAAAGTCAAAGACGCTCATGTGGAGCTTCCTGGCTGCCAACTCGTCATAAGGCACAGGGAACTGGAAGCTCTCGCTGAAAGTGGGGTTGAGTGTCTTCCGGTGGACGCGTGTCTGGAACTTTTTGCGATCGGGCAGGAGGTAGACCTTCACATAAGGATCAGACGTCCCACATAAGTCCTTGGCAGGTAGGTCTACTGCCTTGAGAATGTTGACCAGCAGGGACTCGTTTTCATAGTCGTACTTGAGTGAAAAGTTAATCCTGCCACAGTTTTTACTGCTGCCGTTCTTGGACGAATCCTCTGATTCCAAGGTCTTCTGTTGGTAGAGTTCTGGCTGGATTCGACCAATGCCGGTGGGCTTTTCATCTTTGTCTGCCACATAGTCATTTCCGAGGTCTAGGCTGCCCACCTGCATCTGTCTTGGCAGGTGTCTTTTGAATGAATTGTGCCTGCGATGGGACAGAAAAGACAGAGTGACAGTGTGTTGAAGAGTTGGATTTAAAAATTCTATGGAAGCTTTGAGCAGTTTTGCAGTTAATGGCTCTAACAAATCAAGCTGATCTCAAAGAACAGCTGATGAATGGAGAGTGCATTTTTTTTTATTGATCACACAAATGTAGAAGGATAGCTTAGAAGAAATAACAATTATCCAGTCAGAGGCAATTACACACTTACACTTAACTGTGTGCCAGTAACTTAAGCCCCTACAGGGTACTAAAAAAACAAAACAAAACAAAAAACTTGTGTGTGTGTGTGTGTGTGTGTGTGTGTGTGTGTGTGTGTGTGTGTGTGTAAAAAAGAGAACAAAGGCTCTAGGTGAGTTATGAGACTCTGAAAATATTCCCGAAATAGTAAATAATTGCACCCTGCAGAGCCAGCAATGATGAAGACACAACAAAAACTAAAGCTCCAGGCAGTCGTCAGAAACAGGTGTACAATGACAGCTTGAGGAGTTTCCAATGAGGGAACAGGGATGCCAGATGACTTTCTCTCTCAGGGCTCTAAACAGGTTTTTTTTTTTATGTTTTAGCACAAACATGAAAAAAAAAATGCTTTTAAAGGATAACTGTCTAATTAAAAAAAAATGACATTCTCTCATTAATATTCTGCCAGTAATGTTATTGCAAATATGTTTTTTTTTTCTCTTGAAGAAACCGTCACATATTATTAGTCTTTGTGAATTGTAATGACTTTAAATGAAGTCCTTCAGGGGCAAAGAGGGACAATTGTAAAATATAATTAATTCTGTGAATGTTTAATTGCCTATAGAATATTTCTACCTTCATTAGTTGCATACTAAGGGCATTTGATGCCTACTCATTGTGTAGCAACAAACCTTTTCCCCATATGTGTTTTTATCTTATGTTGGATTCAATTAGATTCTATACCTCAGTATGTTGTGTCTTGGATTTTGCCTGTGTTCATGCATGCATGCATGCTCGTATCCCTGAGCACATTTACGCATGAATTGCTAGCCTACATCACAGAATCTGTCTCAGTTTTGTGCATACTTTGTGTATGACTAACCTTGTAGAGGAAGCAGGCTCAGTTGTTTGCCTCTGCATCCGCTGCGTGCGGCGCAGGAAGTGTTCCCTCATGGAGAGCTGCACATCAGTGGGAATGTCAGGAGATGTATGGCTTATCTTCACTGCCGCCTCCAGGAAGCCCATCGAGCCCATGGGGTCCTTCACCTTCTCTGTCGCCATGGTGACTGGAGACTGCTGGGGACTGGGCAGCAGGAGTGGCGGCTGGAGCGGGCAGTGCTCTGGACCACAGGTAGGCGGTAGACTAGGGAAATGGGCCTTAGTGCGCCAAGGAACCCAACACAGCTTCCAGGAGATAAATGTAAGAAGGCCCAGCAGAGCCAGGCCACAAACCACAAACACACCAAGCAGGAGGCCAAAAGTAGCGTCTGGTGGCGAGCCGCAGGGACCAGAAACAGAGGATCACACAATATGGACAAACAGATGGTGATTACAAGGGTAAGAGAGGGGAGAGAGGAAGACAGTCTATTAAGATCAGATTTTCAAATGGTCTGGTGCTATTTCAGTGCTTTTTATATAAGACTAGTCACAGAGAGCCAACTATACTGCAAGCCTTATAAATATTAAAGAAACCTCCATTAGCCCTCAGTTCAACCAAGAGGAAAGAAAAACATATTAATGCAAACAGAATTTACATATATATGTAATACAAACTCATGCACGCACTTACAGCACACATACGCTGGTAAATGTAATTGCCGCAAAATGATGAAATGCAAACAATCTATTAGTAATAAATAAATAAATAAATACGAGTCTCATGGGAATTGAACCACTGTCTGAAGGATTTTCCTTTGGGATTTGTACTGTGAAACAGATAAAGGCGGCCAGGCACAGTCAAACTAATTTATTTCCTGATATTTGAATATGCTTCCTGAGAACAAACGCCATACAAAGACCTGGAGACACACCAAGAATGCTGACAAGCACTCTATAACTATTCATAGGAACCAGAACCAGGAGAAGAAGAAAAAACCACATGCATAGAAAACCTACTCCATCTCTGGCTTCGCCTTGGGACACTCGCCAGTCACTGTATCCTTGACTTAAATTAATTATACTTCAACGCCTGATAGTGGAATGTTCTGCATGTTTTAAGGCTGGGGTTGAAATCAATTCACAAAATGTTGCTCTGTTCTTTTCTACGAACACTGATTACTTTGATTTATCTAGGCTGACTCCCGCCGAGTCTCATCTCAGTAGTTTCTTAGAGGATTCCTCACTCTAGTCTCCCCATAACACTAAAAAGATAGCAGGAAGTGGCTTAAAGGCATGCTCAAAGTTTACTCCGTTCACCTTTTTTTCCTCATTTTGCACTTACTACAAGCATCATCAGGGGAGGAAACCAACAAGGAAGGGTAGATTTTGTAATGCTGTGCAGTTTATTATTTATACAAAAAGACTGACATTGCATCAGGACTTTGATGCCTGGCGCGCTTTCTTCATAAGACGTTTTATGTTTCGTGCATGAAAAGTTTTTTCAACAAACTGCTACTTTATGTCTTTACAATAAATTCTTCTGTCAAAAACAACCTTTCCCCCTTTTTTTCCCTCACAAATTAATCACTTTCATGTTGAAAATTCCCTCTAAATAGACTGTCCACTGAGGCAAATTTATAGCTTAGCAAAGCGGTGGACGGGATTTCAAGTCTGTAGGATTTTTGCCTGAGGATAATTTCTCAGTTGTCCACAGCCCTGGCGTCTCCATGTCATCTGAAATTTCACACAGATCCCCTCAAAGCATCATCTTGACTGGACTGTCGCTTGCAGAGCCTTCATCCGCCGCCATGGCAAATTGAAGCAGACCTACGCTGTGCACTGAACGAATGCCCTTAGTGGGAGTATTTTTATTTTATTTTTTGCTTTAAATGCATTGGTGGGTCAGGAATTTTAGGAGTGTGATACTTGAGCTTATTTTATTGCTTTTTTTATTTTTTTTATCCAGCAGCCATTTGACTGTTAAGTATCCACTTCTAAGCAACAAAAATAATTAGTAAAATTAATTTGTCCAGATGAGCAGGATGGATGAGTACCATGTGCTTAATGCTCTTTTGTTCCCATTGTGCTACAAAATGACACTGCTACATTAATTAAACATCTGAAACTTATGCTCTATGCTCTTCGCATAATAAATAAGTGATGAACGAGGAACTACGATCTATTTCTCGAAGACGAACTACTTTTTATGGTTTTTACAATAATTTCAGCAGCTGGATATGGTCGTAAGCCTGTCATCACTTTAGTTTAGTGTCATGGAGTTAAGCAGCGGATTGTAAGACGATGTACAAAAAGTAGTTTTTATCATAAGGATAAGAAAATGCAAACACGTTGATGCTAATTTTGCTGTTCTTTTATTACATTACACACACATACAATAAGCTTATGATGTCACAATAGTGATACACAGACTGAGAAGCGAATGTCTTGGAGACGAGAATCTTAGAGAAACAGAGTGTGGTAGAAAAACCATTGTCCGCCCTCCTCCGCAGATAGATGTGTAATGGAGCAGAACTCTGTGAACACTTTACTCCCTCTGGTCACAACCTTCTCTGACAGAGTGAGGCTAAATTGACCTCAGGGTTTAGCGCACTATTAATGATCACACTCACACAGTGGAGACGTGGACTATCAATATCCAGCAGTCAATCAAAAGGATCTTTTGGATCCTTTCATGACGAAAATACCTTTAGACAATCAATACTTCGTAATCCCACTGTAAAGCTCCTTAAGGTGAGATTTAAGGCAGGTGCAGAGAGCAAAAAAAAAAAAAAAGGAAAAAAAATGCTGTGTGACAGACAGGTATTTCATAAAAAATGAGAATGTTGTGGTATTGACCTCGGAACGGGGTGACTGTGAATTTAGTAACAGCTCCGAGGTTCTAAAAGTGTTGTGACATGGTAACCTTTTCCACAAGATAAAGCGCACCCAGCTCTGCAGCAAGCCCGGAGAGGAGCCAGTAACTGATCATTTTGCCGCCACATCGCGTGTTTCGGTGCTAGCTTTGATACAGTTGTGAAGCTGCAACAGTTTCTTATTCATGTTAAGTCTCTCGTAAACAGTGCTAGGTATTATCAGGTGCACAAATTTAATTAAGGTACGCTCTGAAGTGGAGTCAGAGAGCAAAGTGAAGCCGGAGGCCTTTTTTTTTTTCATCCAGTGCTTTCAAATCTAACCTGGTTTCCATAGTAACACGGTCATTAGAGAGAATACGGACTCTCTGTTGTTATGAATTGACTCATTGTCAACAGGAAAAGCCCACCCCTCTGTAGATAATACACAAAGGTCACACAGACATCAAAATGCTATTAGTGTAAAGTAAGTTGCCGTGCAGTTTGAAGGGAACTATCCGTACTTTTCAGTCAAGGTAATGATTTCTACCATGTATCGATGATAAATGGTGATCAATGGCTGCTGTGTCATGCACTGCTGACCTCATTTACCTAAAGGCCAAGTATGGTGGGTGTGATGATGCTGCCTGTCCTTGTGTCCTTTGTAGGCTACAATTACTCACGCTGGCTGCCTGTCAAATGTAGCCTTGTCATCCAATGTTTCCACAAGGATAAAAAAGAGCCATAAAAACATCTGATTGACTGTGCATGAAAAAAAGGCGAGGATCTTCCTTCAGATTTGATTTTACTGAACTTTTAACACCCACACAATGATTAAAAGCTTCCAAAGTTGCAGACAAAATAGTGAAATTAGTGAAGAAACTTAAATCTGAGTATTATATTACACCAGAACTACAGCCTTTGTGTTACAGTATAAGATCATTTACTTGTAAATGTTTTCAAACACTTGTTTCACATGTTAGAAGGGAGTTCTTCCACCAAGGGAGGACATAATGCACTCTAATCTTGATGTGGGTACCTCAGCCATTTTGGGATTTTTGTATTCCCATGGTGTCTTTTTCAGAGCAATCAGAAAATCCCATAATCCTCCAGATCCCCAAATCCTAAAGCTGCATCACATGCGAAGAGGAGTTGGACCCCAGCAGATCAGTCAGAGGTGTGAAGAGGATTTTGAAGCCATAGAGAAATTATACTTTTACAAAGTGGAAGAAGGTGTTATATTTATGTCTCTAAATAAGGCTCAACATGGCATGGCTTTGCTCAGCCTTCTCCTCATGTATTGCCTCATTATTTAAATTTCTATTCATCTCAGTGTAGGATTAACAGACACAAACAAGTTTTAGTGATTAACAGACTTAGATGACAATGCTGCGTCCTGATTACTAAATGTTGAATTTGGAACCTAGCTGTGTTAGAGTGATATTTAACTGTTTTAAATTAATAAAAATTATGTGTTTTAAAACTTTTCCCTGTGCTCTACATAAACTGTAAATGCTCTGCTTGGGTCTGAATTCTTTATTAATTTAACTCCACAGGTCGGTGTTATATGTTATAGTAATGACACCAGAAAAGTCGTTTTGAGTGCCGGCCTTTTAAATGCAATGCTGTTAGGGTCTGCAAATACAAAAATAAATGTATCAAAGACTAATAAATGTGGACTTATCAAAATATGACCTCTTTAAGGAATTCAGACAGTTAACCCTTTACCACCTGGCGTGTCTGTGGTGCTCGTTCTGAATGTTTGATTTATTTTAATGATTCATAAAAATGCAGCCATTAGCTCAAATTTCAGAAGGTGTTGATAGAATAGACCATAGACATATATAT
>JAPSES010000236.1:19224313-19235478 GCA_029822895.1 Maxillicosta whitleyi
TATATAGACCCTTCCCCAAGAGAGTGCAATCAAGGTCGCCATATTAGGAATGGATTCGGGCATTCGGGAGTGTTAAAAATGCCTAGCTCCTGCTGTGCTTATAATTGTACAAATGCAATTATATTCTATTTATATTGTACTTAATTATATTCACAAATTCACCCTTAAATAGGCTACAGCTTTTTTCTGATTATTTTTTCTGGTATATGTCGCACAATGGAACACATTGAGGTGTAGGCCTACAATAATACTATTTTATGTCTATGGAAATATATTACTTAAGAATCAATTTTACATCTTAAAATTAAATTTGTTTATGTGTGTGCTATTACAGGTTGCCTATGTTATGATACTCTTTTGTCTATGCACTATACACCTCAATATATAATAAGCTGTTATGTGTAAACATATTTGTCTGTGGTCTTCATTCAACAAACCCACGTCACATCTGCTGTTATTAAACACAGCTGCTTAATGTAATTTCACCAGTTCAAACCAATTCAATATTTCTCAGTGCACTACCAATGTTTTGTCTTTTAGTAGGTGTAATAACTCACAAAACGTACATACCGTAATGTAGCCTTTCCCGTTAAAAGTTCGCCTATGGTTCTGGTATATGTTCAAGACAATTTGTATAAGCCTGTGGGAAAACAGATTTTTTTTCTTTCCAGAATCTGTTTCCTTATTAGTAAAATGTTGATGACACATCACACCTAAGCAAAAGACGTGGGTTTTTAAGCGCCTGTGTCGCTGCTGTTTTGCAAACACACACACACACACACACACACACACACAAGAAGTATTTCTCAGTAGGCAACATGTCTCTGTCTCCGGCAAAACAATATTTTGCCCCCCACTTCACAAGAAGTGGTAAGTTACTGTATCCTACTGAGACGAATGTTGATCAGACGCCAAATAGACTAATAGCAATTCGTCGCAAAATAATGTATTACATTTAAACCTACAAGGGGGAATAAATAAAGACTGTAACTATCGCAGCAAACAAATATAAGCATTTTCCCTTGTCCGTATATCCCTTAAATCTGTCCGGATGTGTCTGTATTAGAGGAGGATAAAAGGAAACGTGTTTAACTTTGTAGAAAGGCGATTTATTAAAATTATGACTGGCGGCGGCTCCATTCCAAACATGGTCGCAATGCATTGTGGGAATGACGTGTGAGGTTTAAAGGTCAACTTCTATCATTTTTTTTTTATTCCTACTGCTGTGTCACCATTATGGTTAGATGCATTGTGCGTCACTTCTGTGAAAAATTCTGTCCTATATTATTGCTTCAAGCTGTTTTCTGTAAGCTAGAAGAGGGTCTGTGGTTGAACGACTGGCTTTTCCGGGGTCCCTAATATTCATGACGCATGCGCAAGGCACCTCTGATTGGTTTAAACAAGGAGGGGGTAAAAAAAAAAAAAAAGGAAGAGGAAAGGAAACACCCG
Source organism: Maxillicosta whitleyi (assembly GCA_029822895.1). Taxonomy (NCBI): domain Eukaryota; kingdom Metazoa; phylum Chordata; class Actinopteri; order Perciformes; family Neosebastidae; genus Maxillicosta; species Maxillicosta whitleyi. The sequence goes on from JAPSES010000236.1 coordinate 19,225,763, forward strand.
GCTCTGTTTTTTGACCTGCAGCGATCTGTATATGGAGTATATGAAGTCCGTAAAGTTTGTGGATTTAATAAAATGTCTTCGGAGATACAACCGTACGTCTACAGCCCTGATCCAGACGAGGATGAAGATGAAGGCGAACGGCCGATTCCGATTCGTTTGTCGAAGAGCGTATCCGAACGGTAGGCTAATGCTAAGCTATATATGTATTATTTTTCACCACGAAAACTTTAGATTGAAGAATTCTTATTTCATTTACCGCTTGTGGAGTGGTGGTTGATCTTACTGACGGAAAGGATCCAGGCTTTATCAACAACTTCTTCGTAAAACCACTGTTGTAGGCTCCCAAATTAGCGAAGTCGCTGTCTTCAAAATGCTTAGCACATACAAATAACGAACTGGGAATTGACGCTGGTTGTGGCCCAAAGATAAATTCCAGCCATTTCTTTCTAATTCTTGTAGTAGTTCAGTGTGTTCCAGTTCACGAACCTCTGATGTACATTCTAAGTGCTTTATTTAGTAAAAACCTGTCAAACTTTGTCTCTGTTATTCCACCCTGTTTTGACCCTAAAATGCATAGTAAAGCAAAACCACTGAAGAAAAGGAACACAACCACATAGTCACTGAAGCTTTTATGACACTGAAACAGATGCCAATTCAGAACAACACCTTTACCTGGAATGATGTCTCAGGGGTTAAAGTCACAATCCAAAACTTTTTCTATTACACAGACTAAGCCTTAAGCTGAAAAGTAACTGTGTCAAGTCTAAGTTTATAGGGGATGCACCTTTTCAGGCCTATCCACTTAGAACCATTACACTTATTTGTTAACTGAATCGTTCAGTCCCTCTGACAGTTCGAGGCTCCAAGGCCAAGACACACTGTCAAGTGAAAATATGTTCAAAGATTTTCAAGCCATACCTCAGAGCTGGGTATGTTTTTCACTGTTCAGGCTTTACCAAAATATATGACAGAGATGTCTTGTCCAGAAAGTTTAAAAAAAGTCATTGTCAGTTGGAAGATACAGACTGAATGCAGAATCTGGTGCAAAAACACAAAACTCCTTTCCATATATGCAGAAATTAGCCTAATTGACTCGATTCTCAGAGTAAATTAATCTAAGATAACCACATATATCATGCTGTGACAAACAAAATACTTCCATAAATTACATTTATGGAACTGAATATTATTTATTGTTATATGTATTTATATCCATCTTATTATCACAACTCTGAGCATATTGTATTAAAAGTATTACACCCAGAGAAGGTCAGCTGTGCATAACTCTCTTGTAATACACATAAAACTACATGCATGACAGTGCACAGTCACTCACTTATGAGAAATTGATGTAATATGTGGTGCATTGAGAGGATTTCTATAATTCTGACATAAACAGTGTAATTTTGCATTGAAATACAGATTAATTTTTCTCTGAGGATTCTTTTACTTTTTCCTCATGAGAAGATTCATTAACTCAAAATATCCCCAGTACATCAGTGTATCCTACATTTAAATCCATATAGATTTTGGCAGAAGGAACTCAATAAATCAATTGCAATCTATTAAATGACCTCGCTGGTTCATCTGTTTTTACTGCAGCTTGACAAAGATGGTTTCCCACCATAACGTTATCGTCACAGCGTGTGCTAAAGGTGACCTTCAAACCACATCCTGTATGTAGCATTTCCACTTTCAAATATTAAAAAAGAAATATCATTAGTGTTGAAAATAAAGAGCTCTGAAGTTAAGCCAAACAAGTCAGTGTATTAGTTGGAAGATATATGCATTAAATTTATTCATGCCGATGAGCCAGGGGATTTGTGTGACCATCAGAAGAGCCTTCGAATAAAACATCAATAAACATTTGGTGCCAGGCACAACAAACCCCGCCCCTCACATGTATTGTAGATTCGCGTGGATCCAGCTCATGTCATCATGTCTATGCGTGTGCTGATGTCAGCATATCAATTACCCTTATATATGTGCCAAGTTTGGAGCAAATTTAAAATTAAATGGATGCTTTTATAGACATTAGATTCTGCCCATTATGAGTAAATGAGAGAAGAAATAAGATTTTAAAATACAGGTAGTCCCCTGGTTACGACGTACCCAACTTACGTTATTTCGATTTTACAACACTGGAGTCTTGTCCGCTATTACTGTACGATGCCGAAAATCTCGTCCGCCATTACTGTACATACGTACTGTATAATGTACGTACAGTATCTTATTTTTTACTTTATTTTATTAATATAAACTATAATACATGTATTTGGATAATTATTTAGAGATTTTGGGAGTATTTAGGGGTACTAAAGGGTTTAATTCCGACTTACGCGGAAATTTGGGTTACGTCGACAGCGTAGGAACAGAAGAGGACTACCTGTACATCAAAATTTTTATGTTTGACCAACTTTCACCAAAATGTAATCAGATCTGTTCTGAGTCACTGACAATCTATAAACCCAATATGGTGTGGATTCAACAAATAGTTTTGCTTCTAGAAAAACAAACAACCAACCCAAATAAAAAATAGGCTAATACCCCTTGCCTCCCCTTCAGAGACCCACTAAGAAACAATTTTTACAGTCAAAGTGATTAAATCTAAGCACTGTTGTAGTTTTCATCATTAGATGCAGCTGTAAATGAAAAATAATAGAGTTTGATGCTAAAATGATAACGTTTCTTTAACACAGTTGGGTTTGGTTATGAAGCTTCGACTGCATCTGTTATTGATTATGTTATTATGATTGCTAAATAATTTCAGCTAAACTGCGAAGGTTTGTGGTTTTACTGTGACTCTTATCTAAAACCAGAGCTATACAGAGCTAGAATGCTAAACACAGTAATGTATATGATGATTTTCAATATTATGTTGGCCAGCTGATGATAGTACAGATGTGAATAGGTGTTAAAAAATGAGCTTCACATTTAATTCAGTGAGTGATACAGTCTGTGGATACATAATGTTGATTCATTTGAGATTTTAGTAGCTGTGACATTTTCCTCCTGCTTTTGATAGTTTGGAAATCCAGTACTATAAACAGCCCCTTTAACTCAGAACATGTGCAGATGCAGAATACCGTTCCTATCAGCAACTCCATCTGGGTGTAAAATTGGTCCAAGCAATGTTTGACATTCGTTTCCATCACAAAGTTATTGTGGACGGAATGTGTTCACTGACACAGGAGGTGAAGGGGCATTAGTAGTAGAGCATGATTACGCCGAGTGTTTTTGATACTTCAGTAATTTCTATAAATAATTAATGTAAAATGAATGTGGTATTTTTCCAGCCTTAGTTGTTTGTTTGTTTGTTTTTTGGATGATTTGTACTGTAATTCTATTTTCACATATATTACTTTACATTTTTTATTTCATTCCTTTTCCACACACTTTAAACATGTGATGATCCTCAGTCTAATTTGTATTAAAATGTGTAGAACTGATATAATTCCAAAAGTATTATCCCTTCATCTGAAAACGTGCAGAATGATATTCACACTGTCTCATCATCTAATGATGTGAGTTTGCTAATGGACTTCAGAGGGTTCACACAATGTACCAGTGCTCACACTCAATAATCTGCCCAGGAGAGACTCTTGGAAAGCTGTTATCTCCTCCACGAGTATGAAGTTAATCAAAGTGTGGTCTCTCTTCTCCAAATGGTTCAAAAATTGTCCATCTAGAAAAGTTAAAATATTAAACTTATGAAAGTCATTACATTTTAGACTAAGCATTTTCACTACGGTGTCAAATGTTATGTGATTGCCGAGGCCTGCAGCCAATCAGCAGCCACGGGGGAGGCTCCCACTAGACTGTGATTGCCCATTTCAGTCCCTTATTAGCATTTTCTCCTATCAGACAATTAACCTGCTTGTTGACCAGGAGCCCCTATCTCTGTCACACAGCTTTCAGCTTGCCCGGTTGCTTTTATTCATGGGGGCCATTTACAAAGAGCAAATATTGAAACAGATTACAGAGCTTCACAGGACTGTATCTCTCCTATTTAAGAGAAAACAAACATTCAGAAAAAGGAAAGAAAAAAAGAGAAGAGAATGGGAAGTGTTCAGTCAGGTGTTTTGTGCATGTGTACCATGTGAAATCATTATTTGCTTGAAAAAAACATTAACATTCTGGAGTGAAATCACATTGATTTACAGTAATTTAGGGATAAATTAATGCAGCTATCACACAGATTATTCTTGTAGAAGGATTTTTACATTTTAAGATCAATCATATAATGCTACTGGATAGAAATGCAAATGAAACATTTCTCAGAAAGAGAGCAGTTTAAGTGGTACGTGTGGATTAAATTATTAAATTATAGATGAAAATCTTTGTAAAAGGTTATCTTGGGAGTTACAATATTATACATGTGCTCTGAAAAGAACAGAGTTGTAACAGACTCACTAATGCATGTAGAATGTCAATTCTATTTGTAGCAAATAAACCTTGGGATTATGCAAAGTAAGAAAGCACTGAACTACGAAAATAGTCTTTTAATCTGTGCAGAGCAATATCTTTTTGACATGAAAACACAGATATACATCTCAGTCTCAGTCCTGTTACTCATCAATCAAATGGATTCATGCATTTTCATAAAACTATACCATCAAACAATGCAATAACAGTCAGTAATGCAATAACATTTTGCTAATAATGTAATGTGTTATTACATTATTGGTTGGTTATTACGTAATTGGCCACATTAAACATTAAAACAGAAATCTTTGAAAATGTAATAAATGCAGCTAATAATGCATTAATACCCACATTTTTTGCAGTTTTTGTGCAGTTTTCTTTTTTTTTTTTTCATTCATTGAAGATAGGTACTATTCAGCATTTTTTTTCTTTTTAATTATGTCTCAAACATGTTATTACATTATTAACCATTTATTACGTTATTGGCTTCATTACATTTATATGTGTTATCGACAGGTGTTACATTACGTCCTATTATCACGTTATGGGTTGCAATCATTTATTTGAGTATTTTAAATGATTCAGTGTAGTACATTTCCTGTGCTAATATCAGAATGGAATAAGTAAAGAAATCATACAAAAACAAGCTCTACCTTTTAATAGAAACACCTTCAACACTCCAATTAAAAAGTAGTGTAACTTTGTTCTATTTAATGATGCAGTGTTATCAGTTTTAACAGTATTATAGACCTGTTAAATCACATTGATAATTGGCTGGTGAATTTGCTATAGATTTGTCACTGCATGTTTGCAGTTTTATCCTGGTATGTAAAATCCAGGGCCTTTTCTAGCTTCCTGGGGGCCCTATGAAGATGCAGTTTGGGGGCCCCAAGTTTGTTGAATTATGATGAAGAAATTCCTAAACCCATTAGATGGTATACTAAGATGCCACAATGTATTACACTTCATGAGCAAAATAGACTGCAATTAAAAGTAAACATCTTAAATTGAGCCATTCGGGCAAGTTAACTCTTTAAAACCTGATGTGTCAATGCTGACACACCCTGCGCATATGCAGTTTGGATGGCTGTATCTCTTTCACTGTTTGTGCAGTTGGAAAAATTCAAACAGCTTCTGAATCCTGAGATGTTGTGCTTTATAGTTTTTTTTTTCTTTTGGGGTCAATACGGTCATTCTAAACATGCCTGCACTAGAAGCTGGAGATTATTGAGGATTACTGAGGAGAAGCAGCTTCTACTTTACCAGAAGCTGAATATTATAACATGCAGTAAATTGTAAACATCTGAAAAAAAAAAGTGCTCTGGAAAAATGGACAAACTGACTCACTCACAACATATTTTTGAACCTTTTAGTTCAGGGATTGTGAATCCTGGTCCTTGAGGGTCAGTATCCTGCATGTTTTAGCTGTATCCCTCTTCCAACACGCCTGATCCAAATGAAGAGTTTATCATCAAGCTCTGCAGATGCCTGATAATGACTGTCAGGTGTACTGGAAGAGGGAAACGTCTAAAACATGCAGGATACCGGCCCTCGAGGACTAGGATACCCCACCCATGTTTTGGTTAGTCAAAATAAGAAATAATGTCCAGGCAGAGCATTTTAGGGTCAGGGTTTAACTGGGTTGGGTTTGATCCAACTCCATGGGTTTTACTGGTCAATCAATGTTGTAGATGACAGTGTTTCCACAGTAACTACAGAGCCTCTGAACATCCAAATGGGTCATATCTGATGACCATGAAAAGATGACAAACTGTATTTTACACCAATTATTTACATGGGTTTATAGGATCAGTGGATCCACAGGTTAAATATTATAGATGAGTAGATGCTTTTGATCACTAGTGACTGTTTGGGTCTTTTTAGTGGTGAAGTATATAAGGGATGTAATAAACACATGAGATAAATACAGGTAAACACAGGACATTTTAATTTTCCTCAGTGTGGTGGCTTGGGAACTCTAAGCATTCGCCTAGCCGGCCTATATCAACAGCCCTTTTAAAATCCAATAAATATATGTCAATGTTGCACTCTCCACCCAGACGTTTGAGGGACATGGCTGCGTTGTGTGTACTGGCTTTGTGTCCGCACTCATCTGTAGTTTATTCAATGACAGCCACTACAATAATTGCCCAACTTCCTCTGAGACAATATCAATCAGATACACAAAATGGACCAAAGCAGTGTATTGCTTGTTTGAAATAAAACCTTTGTAAATGTATTAGCCTTTTAAAAATATATGTAATTAATTAATATGTAATTAACAGTAGATAGTAAACCCTCCACCACCTCCATATCACACACATATGTGCAACCACCACAAATCATTTTGAATGTGTAAATATCTTTAAACTCACACTTTTTTTTTTATATAGTTTTAAGAACATCTATTTTTACCTACCTCTCTTTTGCACTGTTGCACTGGTGTGATGTACATTGCTGCTGTTAAACTGTTAAAGTTCCCCATCATGGGATGAATAAAGTCTTAATCAATCTATCTACCTACCTATCTGTATAAACCTGTATTTTCCCTAATTAACTAAATATTAATGTAATTATATTGTACTTGTGTATTTCAGTACCAATATATCTACAGCTATAATAATACCTGCGAAAAAATAGACGGCTTAATGACCCATTTCACAAAAATAACTCGCTTTTAAGCTACAAAAAAATAAAGCACTTTCATATAAACACGTCACATCACAGTGCAACATTCCGCTTCTTTTTTCTACAGACATTAGATTTCCTTTGGGATCCATCAAGTATCTATCAATCAGCGTTCGGTGCCGGAAACCGTAACACACAGCGACCCCTCTGTAGTTTACATTTGTGTCCCCATCTACTTCCTCAGCAGCCAGAGTCGATAGGAAACAATGGCAGACTTCCAGACACCTGACCAGGGTATCATCTGCATCCTGCCTGATCCATCATCCACAACAGCCTCGCCCAATCATTCTGTAGTTAATGAAGTTTTACCGTACAGGGGACTATAAATATTATACCCAATATGAAGTCTTATGATTTGTTTTATATGAGATCTGGTGGAAAAGAATATCATAAAGCAGCTGGCTTTACGGTCTCCATAAGATGAGACGTTGGGAGACCAGGTGGACTGTGCTATCAACTAATAAAAGCAGAAAATTTATGACATTACAAGGGTGGGGGACCTTTATTGATTTGGCCCGTGCTTCCTGCGTGCCACCGTATGGATGTTTAAATTTCCAGAGGCATCACAATAAAACTAACAGGCTGCAATCTGGCCCTGTAAAAATAGCTTAAGCTCATTTTCAGTCTCAGTAATTTTCATCACCAGGGATTTTAAATGGATGTGCTACATCCATTACAGAGAGAAGGTCTTAAGCGCCTCTGACTCCACGATGAAAGCTTTTGCTCCGCTCAAAATGCTTCATTGCCCTGAAATATTGCATTGTTAATTATGACGAATAAATATGGCTACCTGCCTCCTTGGTGTGTGTTTTTGAGAGGATATGAGTGATGAAGAGTGTGGGAAGATGCTATAGCGTCTTAATGTCTCTGATTAGGTTTAGGAAATATATGTGGGAGATGTTTAATTGAAATGGTAATATGTTTTGGCGTATTCTTACAAGCCTATTAAAACGTTTGATTGTTTGCCAGATGTTGTTTTTAACACAGCAAAGCAATGAATACATACTGTACACTATGTATATTAGTTCCATATGTATCACTAATGTTGCTTTAGTAGCATCATAGTTGTCTTAATGGTATTTATATGTGTTTATTATACGTTATCCATTAAGTCTATTTTATAGGCGTATAGACTTAACTACAGCTAATCACTTCAAAATATACATCAGATGCTTGTTAAAGTGTCATGTCTTCATTTCTAGTTCTATTCAACTCAGTAATGTGGTGTAAATCTGAAAAGACAAACACTTTTGACTGTTTACACGTTTTTGATTCTGACCAGCCTTCTTTTAATACTTTATATTTGTAGATGTTGTATATTTAAATACACTACAAATACGTTTTCCAGTTACAAACAAAGCCCTCTGATTATATTCAGATACTGATTCAATTAAAAAAAAAAAAAGGAAATTATCATTTTAGAGGGTTGTTGTCTTTGAAACATGAAATGTGAGTCAAAGAAAATTATTGAATTATAAAAAATTGCAGTATTTGCACTCAAGGAGTCAAATAATGGACTGATTTTTGTGGTGAAATCAAATTGTGTCGCTCTCTATTGAGTCTACACTGTAAAAGATTTAAAATGTAACATATTTTGTCTATTTTTGTCCATTTTTTAAAATTAAAGATAAACGTTTGTAAAATTCTTTGCTTGTGTGAACAAACGTGGCCAATATCACTGATTCTGTTTCTGATAGTATGATAAGCATAATTAGGGAATATAATAGAATTTTGACTTACTTATGTCTGTCTATTTCTTCCACATTGTTAGAATTCCAGTTAAGCCAAGGGATGGAAAAAATTTTCCCTTCTTAACTGTGAGAAAAATGTCTGTGAAATAGTTTTTTTTTTCTGAATTTCTATGTAACTGAAATTAAAGTATTTATTCGTTTATTTGTTTATGTTAAATGTTATTTGGCTCATTGGTAAAACAGATGACTGCAGTGCAACATCAGCGGTCAGAGATGTGTATGTGGAAAAGTTTTTTAATTTACATCATTCATTGTTAACTCACTATAAACTCTTTCAAATTCGGGTCACGGAATTTGTGTGAATTTGTATTAAGCCTATCATCAATCTCAGAAATCATAAAACTACTGCTCCTTTAGTAATTAATTTTTTAAGCTTGGCCCTTGCACCTAAATTTCATCATTCAACTCAGTTGTATTTGTAATTTGTACATCCAAGATACCCCTGGGACTTTAAAACATATGTTCATTATAATTGTTGCTGGAATCAAATTAGTATCATTCACCAAAAGCAGAATATTAATATTTGCTCATGTTTGAATATCCTTGGAACCCAAATTTAAGTCTATGTAATGTTAATGCAGTTATTCAGTGTTGTATAAAAGATATTATTTTCCGGGAAACCCACTTTTGGCTGGATATTTCCTAAAGGATTATTTAGTAACATACGTTTCTATGACAATCTGCTACTGTTGCTGGTGACTGTGTAGCTCAGTGGTTAATGCCACAGATTTTAGTGTGGAAGGTAGCTAGTTCGAGACCCAGGTGATCCCTTGGGAAAGGTTCTTTACGCTGTACATCCCAGCCTCATTATTCTGGTTCCAAGCCTGGTTGTGTCAGGAAGGGCATCTGATG
>JAPSES010000236.1:19235578-19247223 GCA_029822895.1 Maxillicosta whitleyi
AAAGGTTCTTTACGCTGTACATCCCAGCCTCATTATTCTGGTTCCAAGCCTGGTTGTGTCAGGAAGGGCATCTGATGTAAAAACCTCTGCCAAATCAACATGCAAAGATAATTCACTGTGGCGACCCCAATAAAGGGAAAAGCCGAAAGCAATCATCATCATGACAATCTGTTACTGGAAAGTTTAATTGTCTGTAATAGCACTTCATTATATTTTAGAGAATTTTAGACAATGAACTAAATAGATGTTTACACAATGTTTTCAAGAAAATCTAAAATATTAACTGGCTGGTCATAGGTGAACTGTCAAGAAATTATTATTATTATTTTTTTTTTTCCACATGAACCTCTTCCTCCTCCTCTTGACTAACCATCCTCTACAGCTCTGTATCTCACTACTGCATTGAATGCACTTAGCCACACCCATTGAGTGTAACAGAGACTGAAGGATCTGATTCATACTGAAATGTGTCAAGTACAGAAGATAAAGGCAGCACGCTTCTTTTCAACTTTTGGCTCATTCCATTCTATTTTTGAGGAACTCACCCAACTGTGGTGACACTCATATTAATCCTGCTTCATATTTAATATCTCACATCTATACCAAGATTCTGGAGGAAAATACCACCACATCAGATTCTGCAATGAGGGCAGGACCTCTGTTGGACCTGACCTATGGCCTCCGGGCCCTCGATGATGGCAGCAAGCTAGAAGTCAGCATGGGGAAATGATGCATTCATCACTGAATCTGTTGACTCTGTTGAATCAAGCATTGCCTGACATTTGAGACCAACGTGTTTGGCAGCCAGTAGCCACACAACGCATTAAAGCTCGGCTAATAACAAAAAAAAAAAAAGGGTGAACACGTGCATTTTATCGCAACTGAAGTGTTCAGGCTTAAGGTACCTCAGCAGTGCAAAGCAAAGGTGTTACTACCTGCAAAGTCTTGGCAGCGGAGTCCCTCTCTTTCTCCCCTCTGCCACATTTGCTTGCATCAGATTAGTGATTATTGATCATGCAATGCAGCTCAGACGCTCTCTACATTTTTTATGTTAGTAGTAAAGTACATTGTTGTTTAAAGTGGACTGAGTGGACTCTGAGTCTACATTACTGTGTTTACAGAGAACTAATGAATTAATTGTTGCATCGACTGATCTTTTTGTGCAGTTTAGCTCCATGTGTACCTCCGCCAAAGGATCTAAACAAATATATAAAAACAGCCACTTGAAAGCCCAATTTAGGATGCTACCTCCAACGCAGAAATCGACTTTTTGGGTTGACCCTTTGAAGAAGACCCACGTTTAGTTCCTTTTCTATTTTGGACAAAAAAAAGAGAGTGAAACATTGCCTACGGGGTGTTTTGGTTTAATCTCTTCTGGTAGTGTGGGAAGGGATGACAGTATTCAGCAACAGCAACAACATCAGGTTAAATGCTTTAGTAGCTGCAATATGGTTCAGCAAAAGCAACGCCTGAGTCCTAATGAAATAAAGGCTTTTAAACTCATCACCCCTCATGACTGCCTTGAAGTTTTTTTTTTTTTATTACATTTATTTTCTTTCAAGTACAGTTACAAAGTGTAATGCTTTAATTGCATGAAGAATGACTTGAGAAGAAATATGATAATGCTATGTGCAGTAATTTGCATTTCAGCAGCAACCTTTTTCTCTCTTTAGTGAGTCGGACATGTATTCGACCACCTCATAAGCACATCAGAGGAAGCCCCTAACCTCCCTGGTGCTTTATCTAGTTTCCTCTAAACAAGTGCAGTCTTTAGTCAGTATAGTAGGTCCTGTAGTTTACAAAGGAAAGACTGTTTCCCCCCATAGATTGCGTGGGTATTGATCCAGGCCACAGGGCTGTCAAAATCCAATCCAGTTTTATATTGTATTGAAACAAATTGTGCCTGGAAGAGTCCGTCGGAAAGCTCTGCATTATCTCACCCCTCCTGCAGTCTCGTATTCCCAGCTGCGTGCTTTACCAGGTTTATCACACCACTGTGCATTATTGTTCGTATAGTATGCCTCCACATAGGGGCATTTTACAGTCCAGCCTCACTGAGTGACATTTTAACAAGAAGGCATAAAACATGTCACACAAGAGAAGAGAAGACAAATGCCAGAATCCTTGAATCCACTTATAAACAAAAGGAAACGACCCCCGTGGCTATCCTGATCACACACAATCATGTCAAGCCCTGCTGACTACACACATGCATGCACACAAGTCACATACTCTCTATTATCATGTACATCTACACACAGTTGGAGCACAACAGCACACCATAAACACACATACACACACCGCCTTGGCAGGAAGGGCCACTGGGGTCCAGTCATGGCCGGAGTCGGCAGAAAACTGATAAGCCTGGCTGGATTTGTTTAATTCAACCTTCTCCCAAAGCTGCTGCTGCTCTGCTGCTGCTGGAGGGAGGAGGAACGAGACTGCACTGTAGGAACAGGTGAAGGGAGGCTGGGGATCCAAGTGAGCCGCAGAGATAGACATAAGTGCCCACAGAATTGCTGCTACAGGTTATAAATAATTACAGAAGAAAATGTAAGCAAAACTTGCAGTCAGTCTTGATAAATACACGCAGAGATATTAGCTCAATATCACATTTGAGGCACTTTAAATTCTCAGAGACAATGTGGCAGAGGCACCAGGATCAGAATAACACAATTTCCTGTCACACTCTCAGGCTGCTGATGTGAAGCACAGGGTATCCTGTTGTATCTCTCTCCTATTAGCCCCATAGCTCTGGCGCTTCATCAAAGTGTCATGATGCACGTTGATCAAACCCAGTATGAGAGAGGGGAAAAAGTGACATAAGCATGTGCAAACACAAGCAGACAGAGACACAAATAGAAAACATGCACACGCACGCACACACAGCAGTGACCTGACTTCACATTTTACGCTATATGCAGCTGAGTAACTCTCTTCACCTCTGTCGTACAGGTGGATCACTAAAGCATTAGTTGAGCTGTTTAATAATTGATAAAAGATGAGAAAAGGACAAGTCAATATCTTTCCAATTTCACTGGGGCACAGACAGCAATATAATGGGCAAAGGTGTGTAACATAGAGGCGGAAAGTGCAGCAGCAGACATCCACTCTAATCAAATATTAACATGGTGCTTCATAAATGATAGAAAAGAGATGATATTAGTCAGGAGAGCTGCCAAAAAAAAGAGGAGTAGTTTTAGATTAGCATGAATTATTGAAAAGTAAATACATACTGTTAGGCAAAGATTACAAATTGAAAGGTTACAAGAGGATAAATAACTGATTACTACATTAAAGCTACTCTGTTCTGCATCTGTCTCTGTGTATGAGAGGAGAACACCATGCGCTTAGGGAGCTCCAACACCTCTCACATCCCCCAACAAACTGACAACCTGCAACCTGTTTCACAACACCTCAGCAGCAGTAAAATCAAGCCACAGAAATCAATCGTCACAAGCGAACAAAAGAGGAGAGAAAAAAAAGACGCTCAAAGCATCAGAATTGAGCCACTGATTCAATCTAGTGTGACAGCCATGTACTCACCAGTGACAGCTTCTCACTTTTCTTCTCCTGATCCTCCACTCTCTCTCTCTCTCTCTCTCTTTCTTTCTCACTTCTCCCTCCCTCTGCTCTTCTTTTTCTCTGTGTGTCTCCTTTTCTCCCCTCACTCTCTCCTCCTGATCCTCTCCCTTGCTTGCTCCTGAACAGACTGAGCCTCCACTGCACTCAGGAACCCTGTTTCTATGGCAGTGTGAGCAAGCAAGTCAGCAGGATACTGTAGTGCAAATGTCTAGGGGCAGATCCCTCACTCAGCCCAGCCAACACTCAAACAAGCTCAGTAGCCTCTCACTTCAATCTTGTTGTGCTAAAACACCCGCAAGCTACGTTAACCTCTGTTGCAGAAAGCACTGTTGAAACTAAACATGCAGTGAAAGAGGGGAGAGAGAAAGGAAAAACTACAAGAAAACATTTGTTTGCTCCCCAGGAAGACAGGCAATGCAGCAAAAGAAAGGAAACATGCATAAGTTTAGGAGCATGAATATTGATAAGGATATCCTCATAAATATCAAAGGTTTTCTTTGAATAGATGTCCTGATAACACATTCAAAGAGTTGTTTTATTTCTACGTAGAATACGATTAGGTGAACGTGTAATGAGGGATCAAAAGAGAGTCTTTTTTTTTTTGATGAGCAACACATACAAGCATTTGCTTTGTTCCCTGTCAGGAGAGCTTGCAGTGAGCAGCTCTGATGAACACATGTATATCCACACACTGTTTCAAGAGCCACACACCACTGATTTAATAAGCATGGGAGAAATTGCGCCTCAGTCCGCAGTTCTGACTATTGTCATGCGACATATTGCAGCACAATCAGTACAATCTTCAACACAGAGTGAGAGAGAGCGAGAGCAAAAAAGAGCGAAGGAGGGGTGGAGGGAGAAAGTGCAACCACCCCCACCCCCCATTCCCAGTTCTTCCCTCTATCTAGATTAGCATCAGTTCCTCAACAGCCGGTGGTCTGCAGAGGATGCTACTCTGACCAGGAGCTTTGACTGCAGGATCACCTTGAAATCAATTTGATACGCAACGCTGACAAAATAAATAGAAATTAATTACATTTGAAGCACAGCACAAATGTAAGCTATGAAATGGGGCAAATGGCTAATGCTCAGGATTGTTATTGGTAGAAAGTGTGATCTAGATAAAAATGAACAGCGCAGATCTATTTTAAAATAAATCACTTTTTGGTGTTACAACTTCTCATACATTATTCATCAATATCTTTGCATGATGTTTTGCAATATTTTGTCTTGTGTTTAATTAGCATTTGTGTAATCAGGACACCTCTGTGATTTAATGAGTGTCTGTTGTAAGTTGGTGTTTAACAAAAATTGTGTGCGTATCCATGAGAACAACACATCAACTGTTTTTTGTCTGTTTTGGACGAGGTTAATTAAGGGAGACAATGTTAAAATGCACTTCTCCAAGTTGAGAAGCAAAAAAAAAAAAAAAAATACTCATTTGACTTGTTAATTTGGTTCACAACACAATAAGACTGTGTTTGTGTTTTTTTTTTTTTTTTAACCCTTCAGCTAAACAATTGCACCAGAATCCACACTGACATGCATCCTAACTAAGAAGCTTACCTTTAAACACATCGTTTCATTTCTTAAATGTTTGAAGTGCAATTAAGGCATATGTAAGCTGAACATTAAAAAAAAAGAAAAAAATCTACTCTCCAGGAAACACATGTAATCATAATCCAGTAGCCCTGTGGCACAAACAAATCATCTTTTTGTGATGCTGGCAGTGCAAACAGCATACACAACATGTCCTTTAACTATGCATGACAGATTGGTTTATAAGAAGCGAACACCATAACAATCATCTGACAGCCGCTGGACAAGCTCTTGATAGGGCATTGATGGGTAAGCGAAGGGATAGTGATGGCTCAGCTAAAGGTAGACTGCTGATGAGTGTTATTCAAACAAGGGCCGGTATGTATCTGAGCACAATATAAATGCATATAAGCAGCGACTGTCAAATAAAGTAAAAGAAATAGCTGAAATACATAATTTTACTTGAGGGATTTACAAAGGGATTCAGCATTAGTATTGGAAAGATGATTCATTTTGACAGTTTATTCTTGAAATGATAACATACATATTTTGAAGACGTACATTGAACCATCCAAAGATACCAGTGTATTGAATTGTAGTAGGGTTGGGAATCTTAATTTCTTAGGCCGATATGATATGCGTCTCCAATTCCATATATTAAAGTTATGTGCCTGGCACCTTGCGATGCAATATGATACAATTCAAACCCAAATCATGATAAAAGCTCATACTGATTTAAAAAAAAATCATTCTGGTAACAAAATATGCAATTCAATGAAGTTAATTAGTTATTTATTAAATAAGACTATGTATGAATCCCAATCCACTCCTCACCCCTACCCCTCTGTTTTGCATGTTCATGTGAAGGGGTAGTCTTGTCCCCTTTCTCAATTACGGATGGAGGGGAAGGGCTAAGGCAAAAGGCTGCGTAATCCTCAAAACAGAGATTTTCCAGGACCACACTACAAACGAAGGGCTAGGAGGAGTTTCACATAAATCTGTTCGAATCATTGGTAGATGGAAGTAAAACACAGACAAAAATGTGCAGTGATGAAAGAAACACAAATGTAAGTGCAGTCCTTGTAAACAACTGAATTATTGGATCGACCGTTTAATTCTGTTTCATTGTGTTATAGATCGCATGTCTGTGTTTTATAATTGATAGATGTAAAGAAATGAACAAAGCCCATGAAACAGGCACGGTTACTACTGCTAACAGCATGATGAATATTTACAGAAACTAAGTTTTTGCATCTGTTGGAAGCAGCGTTGATGACCGCTGATGACGTAACAGGTTGCGAAGTGTTGTCCCATTTCATAGGAGGATGTTTACACTCCTACCCCTTGCAGCTCCATTTTAAGGGGAGTCAAGGGTAAGGGCCAAGGGGTAGAGGTAAGGATGTGACTAATGTGACTTCCCCTGCTGCTGATTATTTGGAATATCAATTCTACATAATTCTTAAAAGCTACAGTGTCTTTAATCATTAGTGTCTTTAGGCAAATTTTCCACAATTACATTTTAACACATTGTTCTTTAAATGGTCTGAAAGGACACGAAACATATGCATCTAATGCTGTTTTTGTTACACAGAAAATCTACGCCTAGTTTTGGCTAATTGTGTGTTTTCAAGAAATAAATACCTGATAGACAGCAGCTGTAATTATCAGTAATTGATGGAATTCTGTTCAACCTGGATGTGATTTCCGTGCCCAGTAGCTTGGAAAAATGTCTTTACTTTTTCAGAATGGTATGAAACAATATCATGTTATTTAGGCTTTTGATTTAATTTTTAGAATCTGGTGTTTTCGTTTCTCACAGCTTGAAGTTCAGCTGTACATGAACAATTCATTACATGCATTAACCACATTATTAATCACATTTCATGGTTAGTATTTACAGATAAGTGTATAATCAATCACAAATGCAGAGAAACCACGACTGAATGCTAAACTGGTTGTCTATTTTCCTGTAACATATGTAACTATATCTCTCTTATCATAAATCTAAACAGACTTCGGAGTTCAGATTTTATTAGTATCTCAGCTGTAGTTTTATACCTAAATATTAAGAAGTAATAATTATTATCCAAGAATGTACTCATTTCCTCATGTACTTATAGGTACATAATCATTAGGGGACTTTGAAAGGGTAATATTTAGTACCATCTAGTGGTGAAGTTGAATACTGCAAGCCAAAAAGTATCCCACTCACTATCCCTTATGATAAGACGGAAAAAGCAAATTCTCATTAGAATAACCATTTTGTCTAGTCTCAGGCTTTTTAGTTAAGGGGGTATTTTAGATAACAGTATTACACATTAACACTACATAGCATCCACTATAAGACAGAAAAGGGAAGGAATCTGACAGAAACATTGTGGTGAAACATGGACCTGTGTATTTCTGTAATTACCTCCTCCTAAATCCCAGAAAACCTCACACAGCTGACCTGTGATATAAACTGAAGGTGTATTTAGACTGATTAGAATGCCAGTGGGTAGTACTTGACCTATTACACCTGGTAGATTATAATATACACATTATACATATATACAATATTCTGTGGAGTGTGAAAAAGATCAATATGAAGTTTCATAATAATTCAAATAAGGTGGTGGGTCAGTGAACATAACATACCTCAGAGACTCCTTTACAGTCATGAAGGGTTACACAATTCAACTCATGGTGACCTTTCAACTGCAAAAATGCATTCAAGCAATATTTTTACGCAGCATCTGTTGTCTTGCAGCGTTCAACCAGAAATGTATTGTAGTTTGTGTACAATAGAAAACCTCTTTTTAAAGGAAAATTTGTGCAAATAGCTGAACAATAACATCTTCCGTGAAAGCTGAGTATACAAATTATTCAACTTAGAGTAAATCTCCTTAGCTCTGTAGACTGGTTCAGATCCAGAAATGTTTTTGGATGCATGGAGTTCAACTCATATCCTGCACACAGTTTTTTTTTTCTCACAGTTTTTGTATTCATGCGGCTCAGAAATGTGACCGAACACAACCTACCTTGGTGACAACATCAGAATCAGTATGAGTCTGTCTTGTAAATGCACACAACTACAGGAGGGTATGTCTTGGTGCATAGCGAGACATTGTCCAACGTGAATATTAGATAAGAAGGGAAGCTCATACTACTCATGTGGAATATATGGTCGGTGTCGGTAATGAGGTCATGACATGCCTGTAGGGTCAGAGGCAACACATATAATTCACAGTATCTTAAGTCACAGTATAGGGGACGCTATAGTGCATATAGCAGCTACAGTCATGTCATCTTTAGAGATAGAGCCTCGAAATCTCCACAGTTTTTCTAATATTCCCTGATGTAGTTCTTTACTGGAGGCATCAACAGTGCAGTACACACTTGTTTAAGAGTGAAGAAACCCAGGATTTATACTACACATCGACCACTGACTGGTCTGGTTTGTACACCACCTTCAAAATATAACTTTAACACCTCAATTAGTATTATTTTGCAGTTGTCAAAGTATGAATAGGTTCATTTGGGAGATATAATTAATGCTCAATAAACCCATCTAGTGTGCCAGCAGGTGAAATGAAACCCTGAACTCTGCCTCATGACTCTCCAGTACCACTACTGCAGACCCCCTGGGGTCAAGTTTAAATCCAGCCAAAGAAGAAATGTGTATGTTCGCTTTCCGCTTTTCTCACAAACAAGTTGCGAGCACACCCTGAGGGATAAAGAACAGCAGAAACACCTCCATGGTGAGCCAAACAAAATGCCACCCATTTCACATTTTGCCACTTTTGTGCTACAAAAGAGACCTCAGCATGAAAAATAACTAAAAGCTAAGGTATGACGGGATAAAATAGCTGAAAAACAGCAGCAAAACACAAACACATGAGAAATGTAGCCTTGTTCCCCACATGATTTGCTGTCTCGAGGAAACTGGGCAACCAACAATAGCATTCAGCTAGCAGATGGAAGCTACTGGTAAGTCCCCTACCTGAGGGGCAAACAATAATTGTGGATGACGTTTAAAGAGATCAGCAGATGTATTATACCTCTGCATAGCTGGATTAATAAGGCCGCTTATCCCTCTGATGCGGCAACATGAGCATCTGCATCTGACTAATTTGTAGTAAGTGGATTACCACTGATTAAGGGATACTCAAGGTGGATTCCTTCTCAAGCGACTCAACTGAAAAATAGCCATGCACAATTTGTTAAATATATGCCACAGTATAATTGTCTGGAATAAAACAGAAACACAGACAGAGTACAAAAAGATAAAAAATATCCTTTCCCTAATGACATGATGGAAGCATTAACTGTCACATCAGTGGCGTTGCGACACTAATCTCTACACCTGATGAAGACCATGATTCTATGCAGTATTAAACATCGCCTTGAGCCAAGAAGATAGACGGGAAGTACAGCATTTCTCTTCCAATGACCCTAGATTTATTGCTACAGATCCCAACGTCACTTCATAGCAGCATGTACGATTATTATTCACATGATGTTTGCAGCGTTGGACACTCTTGAGTCAGTGCCTCATTCATATTCTACTAGTTCAGTACAGTACCAAATGTTTTCAGGCATTTAAAATAAAGCCTTTTTATCTCAAATACTTCCACAGATCGATATCTTTAAACTTTCCTTTTTTAATCTACTATATTACTAGGTAAAATGGAACAAAGGCTTTTTTTTTTTTAATATGCAAAGCTTTGGTTCATCTACATTATGCGACACACAACATTTCACTCATAACAATTCCTTGCCTTTTGCACAAGGTCATACAGCAGCCTAAATATCCTCTTGGGGGAGGCTGTTGTGGCGGATCCACTTCTTATTGTTCGCTTCATCATGATAATGTCAGAGTGCCACGGCACGGTATGCTGTGCTTTTTAAAGGGGGAGGCAAAAAGATGGGAGTTATTTGGTCATCTTCAATACTACACTTGACTTGGTGTCCTTATAATGCATTCCTAAACCTTGTATCTTTTCACAAGCAGACAATCAAAAATCTGTCCTCACTTCCTACACTCTTGTCCGTATTATGTGCCAAGAGGAAGTGCAACAACAGCAGAGCCCTTAATCCTTGCTCTGTAAACAGATCCTTCTGTAAGAGCTGCACAAATAATGTAGATCTGCATGAATTTGATGTAAATATGAAAGACCTAGTATATTACTCAGAACAAACTTGTGGGGATGATACTTGTTATATCGCTGACTGTAAATATTTCATTCACCAAAGAAGGTTGACAAGGATGAGCAATTGCCTGAATACACATGGCTTAAAAAAAAAAATACTGTGGTAGGCGACATCCAATAGACTCAATCCTCATTGGGGACTCACTCTGCACAATTCATCGTTTTAATGAACCATGCATCCTCGTGTCCTCTAAGACCTAAGCAACACATTGGATGTGCTTGTGGCTACTGGCCCTGCAAGAAAATCTAAGTCGAGTTCAAAGGGACCTGAGCACTGGCTGGCAGATCGTGTTCTCCAGGGACTTTTCTCTGTGAGAATAAAATTCTAAATCAAAATCCATGCAGGTATTCACCTGAGGAGATTTAATACAGCACTCTGAAATCCTTCCATGATTCACCAGGGTTGACATGGAAGAGTCTGATAAATTGGAAAGCAAGCAAGAAAGGTTAAAGAGGAGGCTTAAATAAGAACTCCTCATACAGGCCAGTAAGCCAGATGGAGAACCACAGGGATAATAATACAATCAGGGAGTGGACCGTGTGTGGGATAGTGTGGATGTTTGTGGCATTACTCAACACACACATCTATTGAATTTATTTATGAACACAAAGGGCTCATTTTTTAATCTGTCATTTTGCTGTTGTGTAAGTTTCACTTCACTACGTAAATTAACTGGCCGGAAAATAACAATCATATATTCACTGATTACGTTTAGAGTTGAGGCATAGAAGGTGAATGACGTATGTTTGGTGCTATTGACATGGTTCAATACAAAAACAGCTTGCAGTGTCACAGAGGATATATCAGCTCCTGATCAAGTCAGGCAGAGGCCGGATATTGCAGGACTTCTCCTTCTAGTGGTGTAAGCCGTCCTCTGAGACTTTTTCCATTTCCTCTCTCAGGCTGACCTGTTATACTCTAAATACAGCCCTTCAGCGCTTTCCTGTGTGTGGTTCCAAGCACACCTTCAGCTCCTTTACACTCCAACAGATGGTGAAAACACATTTATTGTCATATGGAACCTGTTTGCGTGCACAGTACAGGGTTAAACCTGCCTCAGACCTGCACGGAATTTAGCAGAAAAATGTCCTTGAAGAGACATTCAATTGTGTATTGTTTAGTTGGATATCTTGTCAGAGCTCTTCAAAAAATAAATATGCTTTATCCAGACGTTTGCTCACAGCTTGCAAATGTTGAATTTAAAACATATTCACAAAAGTCATGTTTACATCCCAGAATCGCTCTGTGATTTTTTCGGGCTATTATAAAAAGTGATGGATCTTCCGTTTGGCTGAATCTTAAAATAAAATGATGAAAATATGTAGTCA
>JAPSES010000236.1:19256597-19292342 GCA_029822895.1 Maxillicosta whitleyi
GGAGAAATAGCCCTAAGTCAGCATTCACGTCTTGGTGCTATACCTGAATGACCCATCATCTACACCATGAAATAATACTTAGCCGTTATCTCGAGATCACGGAAAAATTATTCCGTGATCTCAAGATAATGGCTGTTTTCTCGAGATCACGGAATAATTATGCCGTTATCTTGGTATAATGGTGAATTTAAAAAAAAGATTATATGAAGTCCGCTGTCGGCTTCCGTAATTCACTCAAAAAAAATTTTTCATCAAAAATGAAAAGTGCTATATCTTCCATTTGGCTGAATTTCAAAATAAAATGATGGAAATATGACCTCATCCATTATATTAGATGTCTGCAGTACTTGATGCACTTCTGTGTATATATCGCAGCCTTTAAATGACCTCTACGCATCAGTATATGTGTTTAATTTAGCCTTCCATGCATGCAGCGTCTCTATCTAATTAGCAAATAAAGTTCAAATATAGTAGACCTCCTCCTCATTATCTTGCCATTGCCTGTGGGTTGTTACAGTATTAGTAGAAAGAAAACATCTCACATCCTTCACCCACAGGCAACAGATGAAACAGATGAAACACCTCACACTCTGCTGTCATGGACTTACAATACATGTGGGACAAATGTGTCAAATATCCCTAGTAACCTCACCATGTGTATATTTAGATATTCTCATTTAAAGTACTGTGCCACCTAACTATCATAAAACTGCAATTTATTTTTATATATTTATCGGTTCTATATGTAACACTTTTTGGCAAGAAGAAATGAAAAAAATGATACAATAAATTAGAGCAAATAAAATAAGATTCCAGCATCTCTTAGGATGATGAATTTCAATTGTAGTCAAATTTAATTTAGAAAAAGACTCAAAAGTCTTAACAAAAAGCCAATTGTAGTCAAGGCTGTCAAGTGGCTCAGACAAGACTCTACATTAGGGATGTCAAACTCATTTTAGCTCAGGAGCCACATTCAGCCAAATTTGATCTGAAGTAGACCAGACAGATAACATAACAACACAATAATATATAAATAATGTGAACTCCAAACTTTTCTCTGTTTTAGAGTGAAAAAGTAAAATTACATCTACAAACTATGCTTTGAAACAATGTGAATAATATGGATAACCTGTAAAAATAAGTGTAATTTTAACAATATTATGCTTCAGTTTATCATTTACACATGTATTTTATAACTTATAGATCACAGTGGATCTACAAATACACAATAACAGATAATAATATTGCTAAAATTGCGCTTAAGACATTTCAGGTTCATATTTCCCCAAATATTCACATTTTTCAAAATCATACTTTGTTTTATTGTAAATACATGTAAATATTTACAGAGTTGTGAGTGTTTATTAGATATTATGGTAGTATTTTACCAATTTGATCCACTTGAAATTGAATTGTTCTGTCTATTGCCCCTGAACTAAGATGATTGTTAATATCTTAGTTTAATTTTAGCATTTCACAGTCAGCACAAGGGCCGGACTGGACGCTTTGGCGTGCCATATTTGGCCCCTGGACCGCATGTTTGACAACCCTGCCCTACATGATTCAGACCAAAAAATAATTTGGATGTTATGAGTATGGGAATAAAACTATTCAGAATGAAATTGGAGAGGATAAAGTTCTTCCTGTTTGAGTATTTAATGAAGGATAATACAGTGTACTATTACAGTATAAATTTAGTTTTGCTCTAAGATCCCCAGATACAACATCCTCATAAAACACTACTCTGTGATTCATCTACATCAGCAGAACATAGATGTTCATATCCTTCATTGACCTCTAATGGTTACCAGCAGAAACTGCAACATCTGCCTGTCTTCACTGATTCCATGCGTCTCATGTTCTCTCTGATTATGGTAAAATATACTTGAGGAAAACAAAGCACTTATTAAGCAAAAAGGTCTGTAGTTAGATAACGAAGGTGACTGTGAACCTCCTGGTATAATATTAAAATGTTAGAAATGAGAACCTATTGATTAACGACCAGAAATAAACAAAAATGAAGCTTTTGTGGGAAAAGCAGTGTTCCCTTGCATGAAAAAGCATATGAATATTACATGACCAAAATCACATGGAGAACATGTGATTTTGCATCAAATTCCCATGTGAAATCCTGAGGATTATGCCTGAGATCCTTCTTACAATGTCAGATAACCTGTTTCCCATATATCACATATGATCACACCTACTCATGTGTGGATTACATGGGTTTGGATTATGTAGGTTTCACACATAACGTGATTCTGTTCTTTGGTGGTATAATTAAGTTTTAATGCTCAATCATTTCAGAATATCCACCAGGACTGCATATTAATTTGAGCGATGAAGTGTACAGGCGTTTTATTGTACACCATCAACCCTGTAAGCGTGACAGGAGTGTCAGTCCTAGAGGCCTAGAGCTTTCACACAGACAGACAGCTCAACAGCTATTATGACAAAACAACTACAACTGAGCCAGCCAAACAAAGTCTCAGACAGAGGGAGAAAAGCCTGATATCAGTGACAGGAAGGACTCAAATGAGGCAAAATAAGAGACAGATTGCATACCTCAGGAGACAATATTAACAATAATTCTGCAGGAACACAGACAGCGCGTTGCCCACCTGTGGAGACCGCAGCATCATCTGCATCCCAATAGTAATCTGCAATTTGTTCTTGCTCCAGTGGGGCAGATGGCAGAAAAAATTGTGTCCGTTGTCATCCTGCGAGGCTTTCTCACTGCGCTCGCTTGCGGCCTGATTCTTTAATCAATAAACCAATGTTACTACTCAATAGCTCAGCAGAGGCCTTGCCCGGTGCGCTGGCCTGGGTAACACCCAGTCGTTTTCTACATTACTCATCCTCCCAACACTTTTGTTGTTATCGACACTGACGCATTTTGCAGGAGAAGAACAAGGCGCGGAGCATTACCGCTGTGAAACACTTACAAAAATACAGCGTGACGTAAGGTTGTCAGCTGAATCTAGAAAGACAAAGACTTTATAGCATCATCATGGGGATGGATTCATATGAGCAGTGCATCCGTGGTTGAGTAGCTGTGAAGCAGAAAACATCACTTGAAATTCACACCTGGGGGGGGGTGTCCCATTCGCCATTGAGCTTGAGCATTAAAATGCAGGGAGAAGACTCACCACAGAGGCCTTCAGAGATCTCTTTGGATCATGAAGGGATGATGAGATGAAGGCGTTCCCCGTTTGTCATTCGCAGACTGCTTACAGAAGAGCTGATTGGTATTCAAGGCGCTATTTGAGTTTTGTCTTTACCACATTAATTTTAATGAAAAATGCATTCCACTCGGCCGATCATTATTTCCTTTAACCACTGAACCCGCTCACTGACCCCACTCTGGGGTATCTTTTTCATTTTAACCTCTTGGTGTCATTAAAACACCCTTATACTAGAAACTTTTATACCTTCCCACTTGTGCTGAGATCTTCTCATTAATGCTGGGAGATGTGGCTGCATGACTGTGTGTAATTGTCTGTTTTCACTATCAAATCTTAGAGTTACGTCCCACTAGACCTTACTTGAGTGAAATCACACAAAATCGGTTCATTATTTTAATGATTACATAAATAATGCCACAGGCTTTTAAGAACTGGCATATGGTCTTTTCATGACAGCTAAGAGACCATTCTTGAGCGTTATCTCTTACAACAGGAACAGACAGTGTCTCCAATGTTCTTTTGTGGTCTACAGTGAAATGTTGTATCAATAAAATACCAAGACAGTAGACAGAGGGTATGAATTATTGAAAGGCATAGTGGTTTGGCTGGGGTTCTAATCTCCCCAGTGCAGTTAATTTGATGTTCTTGTTTTTCTGTTTTGGATTCAACCTGCAATGCACCATCCGTCCCTGCAAATACCACGGACGGAGCCCAGCAGACCAGAGGGAACTAAATGAATGATCTAGTGATGCTAATGTCCTCTGCCAGCCAAGGTCTTGCTTAATAAACCTCAAAATGAGACGGGCATGCGCGAAATAATGTGATCAAAAATAAACCTTGTCAATTCAAGCTCACACACCTGAAGCAGCTGCTGATAATGAAAGTGGAATTTGTAATGAGTATAATATAAGGTGTGTGTGTGTGTGTGTGTGGGGGGGGGGGGGTTGATGGTGATAAATAGAGTGTTTGGAGGAAGGCAGCTATAAGTGCATCCTGCCTTTCTGTAGCTACAGAAGCTCATGGGA
Organism: Maxillicosta whitleyi; assembly: GCA_029822895.1. Classification (NCBI taxonomy): domain Eukaryota; kingdom Metazoa; phylum Chordata; class Actinopteri; order Perciformes; family Neosebastidae; genus Maxillicosta; species Maxillicosta whitleyi. The sequence continues at coordinate 19,260,808 of JAPSES010000236.1, forward strand.
TATAATCTGTAAGACATATCAATGCTTTGAAGTGAATATCGATATTTCAAGCAAGCAGTTGATCAGTGGGTACTATCTGCTCCACAGAGACCGAGGAGCTGATCTGACCTGGTCTTTATATCATGGGAAAGATCTCCTTTTCTCACACACAGCAGGTGGGTCCAGTGCAGACACGCTCACTCACACAATTGGAATACAATCAGCCAACCCGAGACTCAACAAATTGGTCAATAAAGACTATGGGTTATTATCTCTCAGCCGCATCAGGACAGAGGAATTAAAGTCCCAGGCTTTCTAATTAGTCCTTCTTATTTTATCATAATCGATTTGAAACTGGCAAGGGGATACTCAGCCTTCAGCAGGGAGTTCAGAGAGAGATATTTGCTGTGGCAAAAATGACTTTTCTGCTGTGCGCTTGATAGCTCAAACAGCTGTATGTTCCTTATCTAATGTGTTGTTTTCCACCCTCAGAGAAAAATGATTTTTAAAAAAGCTATACATTCTTATATTCTAACATCTGCCTAAAGGTGGATATGAGCATCACGCTGAAATCTAAGAATGCATATACTGCATATTATAAAAGAAATGATGTGAACTAAATGTTTTAGCAAGAATTATTCACTCAATCATCAAAATTTTATATAACCTGAATGGAGTATTTCTTCCCAATTCAGTTAAAAAATAGAACTGTGAGTCATTTTCAGCTGTTTTAAACCAAGAAATGGATAAAATGTGTTTATGATGCCACAAATAATCAGTTTTACTTAAAAATGTGCAGCACTTGCAAATTTAAATAAAGGTAAATGGAGAAAAGATCTAATAGTAGTATTTGGTATAATTATAGCGCAAGGGGTATAACTTTTATTAATTGTGAACTTTGATGCCAAATATTTTTTCATGTATTGGCTTTTTCTAGTAAACATGTTCCCTCTTACTGCAGAGGAGTCTATGCTTTGCACCACAGAACACATATACAAGAAGACATTTCATAAATAAATAAAAAAATTTTAAAAAAAAACAACAACAACCTACATATCCACCAACATCATGAGAAGCAGCTTGTCTTTAGCTCCCATGTGGCAGAAGTAATTTCCATCAGTGGCTAGATAACATGCAATGGCATTTAATGTCCCTACAGCTCAGTAGTGGATGCCAGTGGCCCTGTGATGTACGTTCAACTCCTTCACTGAAGATGATTTGAGGTGACAGAAGATTTGGCCAGAATTGGTGTGACATGCACCCTGTGAAGGAGGACCCATCGTTGGAAAACAGTCATAAATAGTGTTTTGTTTTTTTTTTTCCCATCAGGTGCAACTGCTGACGGAGCTAAACACTCTTCAGTCAAACACAGAACCTGATATCAGTGGTTTTTGAGCAAACTCCCCCTCAATCGTAAGTATGAGTTCAGTAAAAACTGCCTTTATAAAACCTTAATACAGTTGATCTCTGTTTCTAGGTCTATTATATTACAGATTGATCAAAATTCCCTTAAATGCAACATAAAAACCGAATGTGCTTGAGCCTGTTGCAGAGCTGGTGTGTGAACAGTGCATTTCAGAAGTGGCATTATTCCTTTAAAGGGGGGTGATGCCCACTCACTGGAAGTGCCAAAGCAACAGATGCAGGAGGCAGCAACAGATGTGTTATCCTTCATGAATAACTTAGAATCTACTTTAAGGATGTTTGGACTTTTTAAAAATATATAACATTAACATTAATGCCCTTATGATGTTAAATGAGTCATTGGTCCAGATGTTATAATTAGGTGCATCATCTGTTTTTTTCATTGTAATTGCAAGAGACTCGGACAGCATCAGCTGGCATTAGTCAGCCTTAAGGTTTATGTATAAAAAGAATGGATGCTTTGCTCTCTGGCGCAAACTAAGGAGTCAGTGTGAGTTTGTTTTATACACCTATGCCCTCTACTGCCCTGAGGTGAAGGAAACTCATTATGGATGTACTAATGGCTTAAAAAGCTCATTCCAAAGCCTTGTGTGAGCAATCGTCTGTGACTGTACATCTTGTAAACAAAAAGAAAAACGAGTAAACCACATGTCAAAAGGCAAAATGTAGCTGCCTTTAGAATTATATACCCACTTACTACACAAATATGCATAATCCTATGAAATGAGCTCTCTTCAAAGAAACAGAAAAACAGATTAAGAGAGGAACAGCCTTCAGCCCTGTATGGATCACAGTTAATTATGGTACTTACCCCTGTCTTTGCGATCAGAGCTCTGGCTGGACAACAGGACGAGGAAATCCTGACAGGTGTCCTGATCTAACAGTGTGCTGTTGTGCAGGCAAAGGTCAACAATTAGGGTCACAGCTTTCTGACAGATCATGTCATAGTCCTCTCGGTCAGAACTCATGCTCCCAGCTGCATCCTCAGCCGTGTGTGCTCATCCAAGGGGACTAACACACCCACACGCAGCAGCCTAGCATGCAGAAGATAAATGCAACTTGTCTCTGTCCTAGACCGATTCTTCTCCTTCTTTCAGAGTCTCTCATGTGTATGTGTGTGATCTTCAGCTTGCGTGTTCATCCATGTGTGCATGCCTGTCCAACACAGATATGTGTGTATAAAGTTGGCAGGAATGCTATATGTGTGCAATGCCATGTATGTGTATGTATGCCTGGATATGTCACAGTATTATGGGCTTAATGAATCACATTTGTCCCTTGGTGATACTTAGATGGTTATTGCATCACATCTATGCAAAAGGGAAAAAAAAAAGTCAACAATTATGGGCAATATAAAATAAGGCAACATGTGCCTGAGGCTAGCATCCCCCCACCCTCCCTGTTTCTTCCATGCTCCATTTCCACACCACTCTTCACTTGATCTGCCGCTACCTCTTCATCCCTGTGTGCACAAACTAAAATACCCTCATAACGACCACTGGGCTTGTTTTTCTCAGGTCGACCGATATGACTGGTCCCTCGGGTCAGAATGTCTCTTGTGATGGATTTCCCAGAACGAAACCACCTGTGACTGCTCCCACCAACAATCCCCCATCGTGAGCCTTGAGTGTTTACAACCTCTAATGATGAGGGTGTAACTATATGTATTTAATGTCAGCATGAAACAGAAAGAGAGCAAGAGTTCATTGTACGTTGCAGCGCTCAAAAGTCACAGATGTTATTGTATATGTTCAGTTGTTACTGCAGTTGTGCACGGGCATTGATAGATTTGTGCTGTGTATTTGGATGATAAAATATAGGTATTAATGAAGCTAAAAAGCAACATCTCTTGCTGATGACCCCTCTGCATGTTTTCTGTAAAAGCGATAAAGATTTTATCAAGATTTTAATATAAAGAAGATCAATTGTCATTCTGATATATTATATGATAAATCAAATCTTTTTTTTTTTCTGAAATCACACACCCATTGATACAAGACACACACTAATTTACTTGACATTTTGAGCTGTATTACATTGAAGTAAGTGAACTTGCTTGATCCTCAGCCTTAATTATGTTCTCCTTAACTTAACCATTAATCAAAGTAATTTAATAACCCATGTGATGAATAAGGCCTTAGAAAAATGATTTCATCATCTAATTACAAAGTGATTTTGAGTTTAACCAGATCTTGGTTGGCTCCATTCCTTAATTGAGTTAAACCAGGGCGTAAATACTACACTGCCTACACTGGTTTGTTCCAAGATAGCCTAGATAATTAAGAGCTTATCTTAGTCCTTTCCTTGTGTTCCAGTCTCCCTCAAAGGTTGGATCCGGGGTCGGCTGTACTTCCTGTTATTGAAGATCGGATCTATTCTGATTAACAGCCAAATAACAATTTGTTTCTGGCTGCAGATCTTCAAAAGAGTTAATTACTTGCGTGCGTGTGCAACAAACTGATGTTGACCTTCACTGCCCTGTAGTCTTCTCCGTACATAGACTTACTGTTACCTGTGTTCACATTCCCAAGACTGTAGTTACTCTACAAATGGAAACACACAACAATTACCTGCACTGCCACTAACAATACTGATGTAGGGAGATTTAATGGCGAAAGAAATGGACTTGGACTTAGAAATTTAGCCTTACACCATAATATTATTTGTCCAAGGATGTCAGAGCAAATAATGCAATGTAATGGCTCTTTGTTAATTCACATTCCGTCACTCTGAGACAGCTGGGAAATAACCTGCCATAAAGAGATAAAATGCTATTACCAAAAGAGCTTCTTTCCCTTCTTTCCTGCATTAATAAAAAGTCCACCTTAGTTTCAATAGTACATATTGGGGAGGAACTAAGCCAGATAATGGCTGCAGTGGAAGCCACCAGAGTGATATTTACAGACGCAATCGTATTAACTGAGGTAAACGCACACAGTGGCAGCCACTGCTGAAACACATCACAGTAAAATCAAATAGAAAAAGTCAACACTTTCCTCTCACAATGCTCAACGGATAAGAGGCGCGTTAGAATAATCGTCCTGCAGTGGTGGAGAAAGTAGCGACTTGAGCAGAAATAGCAATACTCCAGTGTAAAAATACAGCAATCAAAAAAATGATTGCATTAAAATCTAGTTAATATGTTTTCAACACATTCTGAAAACCTACCTGTCTGTCTGTCTGTCTATCATACATGTAAAGAGCAGGCTTTGTTGTGTGTATGTTGGGCAGCTTAATATAATAATGCATCAAAATGTATGACTTGATCTTAATGTGAATTTCTAAAGGGTAACTAAAGCTAGATGTCAAGAAGATAGAGTGAAAAGAATCATTTTTGGCTCCAAAATGTACCAGGGTAGTCAGATAAGATGCATAAAAGTTGCAAAAAAAACCCTAACCAAAACAAAAAAAAAAAGTAAATACGCAACAAAAGAACAAATACCTCAGCAAAAACACTTAAATACTTCCTCTTCCAGTGTGTATACATTAAATAGAATGAAGAGGTGATTAAACAGCTGAGATTTAACTGCAGAGTGCATTTTATCCTCTTTGTTAATTATTCATGAATCACAGTCACAGAAAACGCAAAATAGTGTCTCTCATATAAATGGGCTTCCTGATCTAAATTATTTAGAAGCTTACAGCTATAAAAGTTCTTTAACAGAAACAAATATAAACCTTTTCTAATCTGATGGTGAATCAATGTGATAATCAAGACTAGTGCGGACAGAAACACCAACTAACAATGCAGCAGGTTTTTTTGATATTTCTTTCTGCTTTTATTAAGTGTTCTGCCTATAACACATACATAAACGGAGCGGGTTGTGACGGTGCTATTGATAATTTTGGAGCAGGTGCAGGCATATCTTTCACAGCAAATGAGGAGGTTGTGGCACATGAGGTCCTTGGTTTGATATGCAAATCAACTTCATCTATGGCAAATCTTTCAGCGGTGACAACCCGATGACTGCAGATGCTGAACTTGATTCATTGTGGCAAATGCATGACAAAGGGCTGGTTCACTCAAAGCTATGCTAATCAACATCAGCACTTCCAAACTTCTCCCGAGGGCCACGATGGCAGGGTTTCTACAGTATGGTGTGACTTTGTATATCCATGTGCGAAGGTGTGTGTGTGTCTGTGTGTATGTGTGTTTCAGTGTCACCATGTGTTAATCAAAGATTCCCCAAGCCAGCTGTGGAGCAATGAGGAAAAAAAATATTCCTATTTTGATTTATAGTTAAGCTCATTAGTAACAGTCTTAAACTGTGTGAGCTGGGTTTGATGAAGAATGCTCTGCAGCAACAATACAACAGATGAGAAGATGATCTGTGAACAAATAGACGTGCCAATGAATATTACGCAAGAGCCTGTAGGATTTACAGTGAAATACATACAGATGCTATTTCTGTGAGGCCCTCGAAGGGGCTTAAAATCTTCATGGAGCCGTACCACAATATTTTTTTCAATCAGACTCACTCACAACACAATGATGGACGAGAGTGACATTACCTATGATATGGATAAGGATCAGCATAATTATTCTGAGTCCAGGTGAAATGTGCACAGAACAGTATCTCATCCAAACATGTCCTGAATGTCATTGAGATGAGGTGTTTAATTGAGCTCCCGTCAGCACGGCGCAGAAGAGTAATAGAGTCCAGAAAGAGTCGATTTTTCACCACACGCTCTCATGCATATCAATCCAAGCCACGGACCGTATACACTATTGACTCTAATTATTCAATACAACACAAAACATCGCCAAAGCCTATAGTTAGGAGCCCATTGCTCATAGAGTGGATAAGATACTTCAGTCCTTTTTCCAACAGCAAAAGCAGATTAATACCTTTTATTCGTCTTTCTGTGACTTGTTCCATCAAAACAATAATTGAGAAAATTTAGAGAGCTGACATCTGTGTACCACAGCTTGACTACACTCCAGTGAGCATATGCATAATGGCATCTTTACTTATTTTTCATTTTGTGTCTTTTATCTGACAGCAGATGCAAGAGATTAGACAGGAAACAAGGACAGAGGATGAAGGACATGCACCTTCCCTTCATCCAGTCTGGGAACTGAGTCAGGGGCATCGTTCCAATTTAAGGTGACCACTAGGCCGAAATCCAACTACAAAGTCAACACATCCTTCAGATTTAGAAGTTGAAATAAAGTCTTAACTGGGCAAGCAGTAGGTTATTATATGTAGTAGAGTGTTTCCCTTCAGAGCAAATGAAAGCAGAGAGGATCAATGATGTGTTTGATCTATTCTCTGTGTTTTAGAGGAAGACAAAGAGGTAGAGGAAAGAAAGTGCTCTGAAAGTTGGCACCTAAAGGGCACTAAAGTGTGTAAAGTGCTTTTTAATGCTTCATAATGTATTTCTTTTTCATTGTCTTAATGGGTTACGCAAGTCACTTGAAAACACCTTTAAAATGTGCTGGTCATAAAGCTGACCTGCCCTGCAAGACAATATGCACGACATATGGAAGCAAAAGCAAAAGACTCAACCTGACACTTACAGGATGAATATTAAAATGGATTCGACTCTGACAGCAGCTGTACGACAGGACAGAATGAATATAGTAATTAAAATAAAGCAAAACACACAGAATAAATTACATTATCATTATTGTGGCTGATGAGTAAAACAGGCATAAATATAACCTTCCTGCCAAATACTTTTTCTCATTTAGCATTTTTTTTTTTTTTTTAATGGGGTAAAAGCCATTTTAATTCACATTTCACATACAGACCCATTAGATCTCAAGTGGATCAGAATGAAAGAATAATGAAAAACACAAATTTTCTCAACAAAATTACATGAAAATGTTTATATTTACAAACTACCGTTTTGCAAAAAAATGTAAATAATCTGATCAAATATAACTGTAACATTTTTGAGGAATAAGTGCATTTTTACCATTATCCTGTCTGATACTAAATGTGTTGTGTAATTGTAATGTAAGTTCTTTTTTTTTTGTATTTTTATTGATTTCAAAGAAGTCTTGACAGTAAATAATGAACAGTTCAATTCTAAATTTCATCATTAATTCCCCACCCACCCCAATACAAACACTCATGCCAATATTAAACATAAATACATACATACATACACACCTATATATACATATACAAATCTTCGAAGTGGATTGACTGCAGAAGCATTTAAACCTTTCATGAAAAATGGAACAGTACTTGTATTTTCCTCAAGCGAAAACACTGATAATAGGATAGAATCCACCATTTCCACATGAGCTAGAAAGAGTCTGCTATTAGTCTAAGCTCAAGTCTTCTTGTATTATTGTCAAAAGCATGTTTGTTCTAATAAACTGGACTCAGACTGGACATGTTTAGTCAATGAATCGTGTTACGTTCAGGTTCACTCATCTTGTCACAGGTTCAAGAAATCCCGCTGCTCTGTGCTATTCTGGTATCCACACTGTGTTTACAGGCGCCGGTCCAAAAGCTTCTAGGTGAGTGTCTGGTCAACTGTTCACCAAAGGGCGATGACTTGAATCGGATGGATGGAAGGAGGGCTGCAGTTTTCTTTTTTTTTTTTTTCCTTCATATTTGATTGAAATTATATATTTCACAAAAAAAAAATAAAAATCTGGCTTTAAGAGTGCATTCCAGTATATACACAGTCACAGAAAAAATTATCAAACCACCAAAAATAATTAAAAATAATAGTTTTGCAAACAAATACTAACTCCTGTGTGTATCGTGACTAAAACAGACAGAAAAGAAAACATATAATGCCTAAAAGCACTGTTTTTATCAGTACAGTGCCATAGACATTGATGTAGGGACTGAAATGATTTTGGTTTTTATCAAGAAAACATGGAAAATGGATAAATATGAGCTCTGAAATTAAACTTTTATGAGCTGTTATTGTTGTTATCACTATATTTGTCCATATAAATGAAGAGATCTTTTCCAAAACGCTATAAAAGCCATTTGATTAAAATTTTTTATTACATTTTTTTACAACCTGATTTTTAAGATAGCATCAGGAAAATTGGAACTAGGTTAATGTTATTTGTTATTTCCAGAACAATTTTAAACACTATAACATAGATTTCAGTGATACTGACAGAGAAAGATAATAAAAACACTTAATTTTTGAAAATGGACATATAACATTTTGGAAAAGACCTCTTCAAATGTACCTTTACTTGTACCAGGTATTAAAATGAACAAGAAACTGAAAAAAACAAGGGTGCTCTAATAATTTTTTCCATGATTGTATGTCTGGTCTGTTGCATTCTCCCAAAACATAAGTATCATTTTAATCTGAAACACTCCAGTTGACATCAAATGGCTGGGATGATTATATCACCAAAAGTGTGATATGCAACCTTAACCTCCATCTTCTCCCTGAGCACCAAAAAGGCGAATCCCTGTACACCTGCAAGCAACATAGACCGATAGGCGTTTTTTTTTAACACATAATAGTCTTATATTGAGCAGGTGCAGAAACATAGAATCAGGAGATGACAAAGTAAATGAGCTTGTTTTCATTCTAAGGGAGGAAATGTGATCTAGTCACCACGGCAACTGAATCCAGGGGTCTGCTGAGACTTAAGACATTAATAACTAGAGGTCATATGAGAAAGAATAATTGACTAGCAATGTGTCCGTGTTCACTGTGTACCTGAATGTGAACTAAAATGGTTCTGCTACAGAGCACGCTTGAAAACACAAACCTTTGGAGGAAATCTCTTTCCCATCAAATTTCTAATTCATACATGTGTAATTCTGACTATTCATCCAGAACAGGTGTAAGGGTGTGAATGGATTTGCTCAAGCATTTACTAAAAGCCTGTAAGAACAATTTAAAGCTCTCTGAATGTATGAAGAGCGATAAAAAGAAAATATGCTTGTGTTAAAACTTGAGCCCTGGAAATGAGTTTGCCTATGTTTAGAGGTTGCTTGTAATCTATTTTTTTTTTTTTTTATCCTGATATATTCCCATCTCACCTTGATTTTCCTGGAGCATGAAATCATTTGAGCAGAATGATGGGATGTTTGGCCGTGGCGCAGTAATATGAGATTTGTTTCCGTGCACATGTACACAGCCTTGACTGTTGTCTCAGCCATTGGGAATACTTTCAATTTCAATTTCAAAGTGTGCGAACAGAAAATTATCACTGTAAAAGAAAATAGGTTCAGCTACTCGCCTAACTGCTGGAGATATCTTAATTATCTGTCTTAAAGATATGGAAACTGATTTATTTTTTTTAAAAACTGTTTTGATATGAGAGACTCATAAATCCTCTCAAACCTGAAAGGATTTAAAAAAGGTTAGAACAAGTCAGTGCGCATGGTTTCTTCAGTTAATGTGGATTGTTTTCATCAGTTACAGAGCAGCAGATGAGACAGGAAGAATCCAATCCAACACCTGGGAAGATGGATCAAACAGCCAGGATATGATACAGCCCAAAGCATCCTGGGTAAAGGAGGAGATTGGGCAAGGAAGACAAAGAGAGATGCATGTAGTTTGGAGAACATGTCCTTGAAAAATAAAAGCAGAGGACGGGAAGTTTCGTCTGATTTGGACATTTAAAGTTTTTGAAGTCTTACATATCTGCTCCGTGGGTCACTTATACAGACGATTCTCTGAGAAATAATGAATACAATAAGACTGAACTCTGCATCACAGGGATAATCTAGGTCAGGTATTTGGACTGAATGCTGACAGGTGACTTTTAAGTCAAGATGTAAAGCTTCAACAGTCAGACTGTCTAATGTCAGTGGGGAGGTTACTGCACTGAAAAGGTGTCTGACAGGAAAAGGCCCTGTAACCCGCTGATGTCCTTTTGATTTCAGGTAGAGACAGGACGACTGCTTTTTGAAAGTGAAGAAGTCGGGAAGAAACGGTTTGATAATGAGATCAGACAGATATGAGGGTGAATAACCATTTACAGTTTTATCAGCCATGAATAACACATTCATATCTGATTTTATGTGAATGTGTACGGATGATGTGAAGCTAAGATTGGTTTCATATGCTAATAGGAGCCTGGGATTTTTGGGAGCGGAACTGTGATTAAACACACGGTTGTCAAGTGTACTGTTTATCTTTCAACATAGTACTTGTGATAAGCAGGATCACTTCTGTACAAATAAGCTTGCACAAAGTTCCATAAAAACAAAAAGGACAAAAATGTTCAGCAAGTACTCTATGGAATTTTGGATTTACATTCCAACATCTCATCTGCATATAGAATATACATATATTTTCACTTCATTGTGTATAATAAATAGAAAGCTTGGATTACTATAAGTCTTGCTTGGCACCACAAAATGATGTGATATGGTAATCAGTATGCATGATACAGTTACAGAATCTTTACTGTAGACATACATACACATAGTTAAAAATAGGCATGCAATGATTGGACCCGAAGGGGTGGTATATAGGTGTGTGTGCACATGTGTATACACAGAGAGCTTTTGTTTCTTAACCCAGGGGATATATAAGAAAATTATTTTTACTTTGCATTCTTTAAAATACTAAAAACAAAGCTTGGTAGTTCAGTAAACAATTTAATCTGCTTGCTTTTTAAAACAAAATATTGAGAGCATTAATTGCTGTGTAGCTAGAACTGCTAGTAAGAAGGGTATGCCCAGATAATAGTGATTCCACCTCAAAACACTCTGCATAATAATCCATAGGAGTCTATACTGCCTTATTCCTATATAAATGGTAAAACTGCAGTTCCAGCTGAGCAGTAATACTGTATATGGTAATATAAGGAAAAGTCATACCATAAGGGGGAAAAAACAGTGTACAGATCAGCCCTCACATATTATATTCACTTAGAATTACATAGAGAATTTTACATGTAAACAGAAGCTGAGACTGTGTCCTTTGCTCCTTAAATCATTCATTCTATATTAGACCCCTCTAGGAGAATTGTTTTCAAGTAGCAATGCGTACAGAGACCCGAAGCCAGTGCTCTTTGTCTCCTAATAATCAGTTGAGGTCGTCTTCTGCCCACCACCACTTGGTAATCTCCATCCATAATAACACAGTGCCTCAGAAATGTGGCAGGAGGCTGAAGCCCCCAAATATAAGCGCCTTTAGTGAGAAGGAGGTAAAGCCACTCTTTTACTAGACTACAAGGAACATACGGCTCTGCAGCCCTCCCAGGGTTTAATGTCTTATTATTTTCCACAGGCTGTACCAGAAAGAGCAGTTTTGTCAGCAGGGACGCTGCTGTGTTTGGTGTCACTTCCTGTGTACACACAATAAGGGAAAAAGCTGCGTGAAAAATGAGGAAAACTGAAGCGATTTTTAAAATTATTTGCCATTAATTTAGCTGATGGAATTGAAGATTATCTGACAGTATGTGGGATCTGACACACAATCAGAATTAAATATGATGCAAAACCCTCATAGAGCCAAACATAGCATTATCCAATTATTTCTTTATAAGTGCTGTTGAAATCCTGAAGTGCAAACACTTGTGGTTCTTTCAAAACACTGTGACTTTGAATTTCTGCAGCGTGTTTACTTGAACTCACAGCCAGCTCATACCAAATTATCTGTGTATAATCACATAATAGGACGACACGGTGGTGTCATGCCTCACAGGAAGAAGGTCCTGGGTTCAGAGTCCAGCACCAGTTGATGGTGGGACCCTTCTGTGTAGAGTTTGCATGTTCTCCCCTAGTGAGGATGAAGCGGGTTCAGAACATGAATGAATAATCACATAATAGATGAGGTTACAGTGGGAGGCTGTGTTATCTGAGTTCTTTCTTTAAATGCATTTCAGATTTTTGGTTCACTGAAAGAGCATGACATCTTTGATGACAGATGAGTGACTGATTAAAGCAGACAACATTATTATGTAAGGCAGGATGACTAACGCACACTCTGAAAGGTATATGTACATGAAGTCTCATAGGATTCCACTGACAATGAACACCAGAACTGTTTTTGCACTTAGACTAGTGTATTTAACAGCCTCTTTTTATATTTTTTTTTGAGTACATCATTCTGTGTTGGTAACTTTAGGCCATATAGCAGTGATGCATAGATTGTGTGACAGCATGATTAATGTTCGAATTCGGAGGAAAACGAAAATAGCAGATGTGTATATGAGGAGTCATAGGCAAGGAGGAAGTGTTTACTCCTTCTGTGAAAGAGTGACTGGTATAATGATAAATGAAACCACAGAAACATTTTGCTGATGCCCTAGAAAAACGCTTTCTAGAAATCTACAAACACTATATTTCTCAGAAGGATAAATGGGCACTCATCTCCTACTTAGGCACTTTGATGGTCCCAGTAATAGCAGCATAAACTATTGTGGTCATATTCTATTTGATAGACTGAGAGATGTCAGGCTATTTTACTGCAAAGAGAATAAATGAAATTTTGCAAATTCCATCTAGATTTATTTTAGTGTGCTCAGCAAATGCACCGACAGCGGTATATCCACAAGTAGTCTCCCACACATCAGAGGCATATTATTGGATTAGACTGCAGATTATCATGTAGGCCGAGTGCACCAGGCAAGCAGATAACCAAGCCTTCAGAAATTATTAATCACAATAAACTAACACTAAAGTGTTTTTCCTCGGTGAATGCCTCAGCACAAACACATACATATTCAGAAAAAGGACCTCAACATGTAAGATAAACTATAATATACAAATGCAAACACAGCATCAGCACAGCCAAGACTGATGACTGGTGGCAAAAATGTGCATGTTTATGAGTTTCTTAGCTATACGGTACAATTTATAATAACCAAACACAAGACGAAACACATTTCAATCATCTGCGTTTCACTCCTATCACTGATGACTAAAAGGTTTTATGATTGTACTTTGCGATTTTGTTTTCATTGGCAATTTTGTGTTTGCATTGAGTACAATTGCTGAATAAACCGCAGAATAAGAAAGACAACATCAAACAATGACGAAGACTCATAGATCAACAGCCGTGAATTTGGTGTAATAATTTTGGAATTGTGTTGTAATCTCACCGTGGAATATAAATACAGCAGGCTGGATGAAAAGAGAAAGCGCGTTAAGAACAAGGACGTGGCCTCGATGTGTAATTTGGCATTAAGTGTGTGCTACATGTGGGAAATGGAAATTATAGTGACAGCCGCTCATTTGACAAGAGATTTTCACTGTGCTTATGCTCTGGCACACAGTGATGCTTGATTGAAAGATCCTCTTTATGGCATGGTTGACAGCACTAGAGCGCTATTACTGGGCTCTTGTAACATGAAACAACAAACAGCAAATGTAAGCTTGTGTGCATGACCTCTAAGTGCAGGGGAGCTCATTTCTAAGACTCCTTCACTGCATGATAACATTTGTACAGCTGCAAGACATTAAATTATAAACACAAAATCAGAGTTGAGCACAATTTTACTGCTACATTTTTCAGTTTTGGGAGGAAAAAATTGTTAAAAAAACAAAACAAAAATCATTGAGATCAATGTTGCTGCAGAGTTGCACAACAGTAAAGAATCATTGTTTTGGCTTCACTGTAATAAGAAAATAAAAATGCTTTCAAAGTAAGTCCTTGTGGAAATGATAGGATTAACATTAATATCTTATATAAATAAAAAGATAATGGCTCTTAAACTTCCACTGCATATATAAAATACATTTACTCTGAGGATTAGGTGAAACAAATCCACCCTCAGGTGTATTATTGCATGCTGTACAGAGTCATAAATAACCGATGTAACAATAATAAATTATCACTGAATTTGGAATTCATGAATAATAATGACTTTATAGAATAACGCATGTAAATAAATAATTAAACGGAGAAAGAAGTCATGTAACCTTAATTCATCCCAGGAAAGCTTTGCTGACCAAACAACTCTGTTTTTTTAACTGCATTCTGCTTATTGGTGGAAAAAGGTGAGATTCTTCAATATTTTATTCTACTCCCTAATGTTTTTGGTCTTACCCAACACACAGATCTACAAATAACACACATATATAACACAAGGGTTTTGTTATTACCATCCTCTTCAAGGTTGTCACCCTGTGGAGAGACACCACCGTGCAACAATAAATTTAGTATTCAATTAAGCGAAGCACATCTTGACCTTTAACGTTACTTCACTGCACAACAGAGGGCTGTTAACGTTACCTCTTATCTTACCACTTCCAGGTAAACCATCATCTCACAGTTGCAGGTTTGTTTTGTGAACTTCCCCAGCTTCACTCTTGACCCTCTTCATCAGGAACAGCCTGTGTTAAATTTCTTATCACCTGTCTACTCACCTTATTTTCTCTGTTATTTTCCACTTCGCTTCTTCAGAGTCACCCCTCTGCCTTTATTGATCAAACTTGTATATGAGAGTTTCTTTCACCTTTTCTCTCCAGGGAGATGTATTGACATTGAAAGCTGCCTTCTCTCTTTCATAGCAGTGATTTACACACTCATTGTTCTTCAGCTTAAATATACACAAACAGTCATTCAGAGCGGTACATGTTCTTACAGCTCTAAGGATGCCACTACTCTCCAGTTGTACTGTTTGTTTCGCTATCGTATGCTTAAACTAAACATTTGTCTGTTTTTTACCAACAGTGAGAAACACAGTCAAAGCGACTTGACTGATGAATTATTCCTTTTAAAGTCAACTTCACAGTCTTTCAGTATGTGCTCTTCTTGTTTCCTTGCAACAGGCACCCATCTTATTGTTATTTTCTTATTTTCCCTGTTCAGAAATATGTATATATACATGTTTGTTAGTGCAAATGAACATATGTCTGCATTGGCATCACAAAGCGTGGCTGACAGTTATATTCAACACGGCTGGACACAAATAGAAAAACATTGCCGCTGCAAGATAAGGTGATATAGAGTGCAACACTACACTTGTTTACAGTAGTCCATTAATAATACATAGTGTATATACAGTAATAGAAATATCAAATAGATCACAGCTCAGTGTCTCATTTACAAGCACTTTACAACAGCAAAAACATCACAGATGTGCAACACAACATAATCTATCTGTATATACAAGAGGATGAAGAACAGGTAGAGTGTATATTAAAATTCTGCAGATACAGGAGAGTCTTGGTGCTGCTTTAAAATCAGGATGGAAGAGAGAGGATGTGTTACAGTGCAGCCTTGTTTCTTACAGAAATGCAGTACATCCTATAAATATATAATTTTACAGAAGCAAACTCTGCTCACAGCAAGGCCAACTTAGTCAGAGATACTTCTGTATCAATCATAAATGGTTTTAAAGTGTTTATTATTTACAGCTAAAGTATCGACCAGGAATTTTTTTGCTGCAATAAAAAGCATAAAATGTCTCCATCTAGTGACTGAACAAGTTAAAACCATGACTTATGCTTCACTGCATCCCTTCCTTGGGGAATTCATTATTTCCTTTACTGGCTGTAAATCAAATCTGCTGTCTCACTTTTAGTTCTAATTTTACAATTAATTCTGAAATGTTAACATCAGAAGTATATGAGGTGAATTAGGTGATGTGTTAGGTCAAGTCCCAGTTATAGAAAATGTCAATGTGAATCAGATGAAACCCCCGGTGTGAGTACTTAATATGGCAGTATCTGTACGATGTCACTGTGACCTCTGTGGACGGTGTCTACCAACAGTTCAACAGCAGGTCACTGTTAATTGCATTATAAAAGGGTAATTCAGGATTTATTTTACATTCTAAGCCATCATCCCCTTCTTGCTTCCTCATTATCTCCTTGCAGAAATGAGTGTCAGATGGATGTGCATGTGTCCTCTATGGACTGACTTTTAAGCAGTTTATTGAATTTACCAGAAAAGCCCTTGAGGATATTCCCTTCCCATATTCTGAAGGCAACAATCAGCACAAACAGGTCAGGAACACTGAATAATAAATGCATGAATTCACAGTGATACATACTGGAATAGTAAAACATTCTTGCACATTGTGTCTAAATACAATGGCAGTTGGTATTTTGGTAATCACAGCTTTATTTTAGTGACTGAACTGAGTATGATTGTGAAACATTCATGCTCCGCTTCCCTAAATTGCTAAATATACCCACAATTTATAAAGATTTACTCTATATGCACAATAGAGTCGCCTGTGGGAACTCCTATAAACAAATACTGAGTTTCCAAATCTGCTCAGTGGGGAAATACTGATGATGGTTGTAGTTTTAATTAGGAGATGATAGTGAATGGCCTGCACTCACAGGAATTATGAAAGACTTGTGGGATTTCATAACTTCAAGCCCAGAGTTAAATAGAATGATATTCAGTACAACACATACTTCTGCCAAGGCTCCAGTCTCTTGTGGATGCACTGGGCTTATTGTCTAATTCAGCAAAGAGACAAAGGCACAAACAAAGAAATGCTGTTGGAAGTAATGAATATATTCTATCACTTATGTTCTTATAACATTTGTCTTCATATTATACAGCATATGGGTAGAATCCTGGTAACACATTTCAACAGTCTGTCATGTAAGCAGAGTAACTTATATGCATGTATTATACATATCTGAGTATGCAGTTTAATATTATGTATGATAAAATGTTTAGATGAAAAATGTCAAATTACTGCTCGGTAACATGTCCACTTGAGACAAAACATCAAAAAAAAATTTTTAAACTTTACGCAAATATTCAAAACATACAGTTCTTAACAGAAATTGATATCAAGTAAGACAAAACCTTTTAAATATCATGTTCAAGTATGCTGAAAATAACTTTTGGAGTAAAATATTCTAACGTCGCTATTTTATTGACATGAGAATGTGTTAACACATGGACAGGCTGCCATAGTAACACTTGAATAACTGTTTACCATTGGATGTATCACCCAAAAATGTTGACTTATTTTTTTAAAACAACAAACCAGATACAATTACAATGCTTTATTGGATGTATTTAATACTAACACAGTGTAATTTACAACTTGTGGTGGCCCATACTGATATAAGTAATTGACAAATAAAGAGTATTTTTTACTTGATAACAGTTCACACACAGTTATTTTTAATGCAACTGATAATGTGATTGAAAACATTTTCTAATTTTTGAGATATCATTTCTTGCATCAAATCTGAACTGTATTTTTATACCTGAGACATGGCTATGGTGTAAAAAGTACAATCAATAAACTCTGTAGGAACTTTTTTTTTTTCTGCAAGTGATATTTTACAAAGGATAAGAGTTCCATAAAATAGAGATCTGTAGCTAAAAAAAAAAAAAAAAGAAAAAAATAGCCCACTTGATAAATGACGTGTGCAAATTTACTTTCGCTTGATCACACTCATATGTAAGAAAAATATTAGAAGCTCAGGAGATATAACTTACTTTCTGTAATAGTGTTTCTGGTTCTTTCAAACGCCATGTTTACTATTGATAGCTTCATGTTTCTCAAGCAATGTGAAGACATACATTTCTGTGTCCCTGATGATTTCTCAGACGAATCTGACATATTTGTTACTCTGTATTTGCATTCTTTGAGCAAATGCAGTAAATGCATTTTGGAATACATCCATAAAAGGGGCAGGTGAAGATTTTTTTCCTCTCAACAGACAGAGTAAAATGCATAAAATGATTATAATGACTATATTTACACAACTTTAGTTCAACAGAAGTGTTCTAAACTACACTATTTTAATTTAAGCGACTACTTCACACAAATATATTTACTCCAACACATTAACTTTACACTTGTAGAACCATAACTTCTAACAATATAGAACAAATGCTTCTATACTGCATGCGTCGCAGTGAGGAAGAGTTTCTTTGGTAATTAATTGTTTTCTACCCCAAGTCACTTTTTTTTTGTTTTTCCTGTCTGTCTTTTTTTTTTAAAAAAAACAAAAAAACCCTTGTTTATAATTATTTTATTTGCCTGGGTGTTTATTTGTTTGGTTGTTAAATTTTTGTGATTGAATTGATGGATATGAGGTAGAATATTGAAGAAGTTAACATTTCTAACTATTCGCATTCTTTTATACAATATAGTTTAAGGCAACCAAGATTATTTTTGGCAACAACTTTCTTCCATCCCAACTCATGTTTTGTTTTATTTTATTTTATTTCGTCATATTTAACAGTAAACACATTTAACAGTAAGCACAAAACTTACACGTCTGTACCACCCTCTCTACGTCAGTTTTCCAGTTGACGATTTTTACGACAGTACATGAATGCATCATCTTGTCACGGTATCATGGCGCAGAAGAGGCCACGAACATCAGCGACTTCAAAGTTTAATTTCTGCGCGATTCGTACGGTGTCAACGCCTTATAATTCATAATACATTCAACATATATCGAAGACAAATCCGTGGCCACTGGTAAGTCCCTAAAAACTGACTTAGACTTTTGTGAAGGTCGTAGTTTTCTGTGCTAGCCGAGCATAGGACGAATACATAACGTACAGTAACGGATGATAAGCTAGTGAACGACACTAGCTTAGCAGTTAGCATTAATATGACTTTTATTTTTGTTATTAAGTTTGGTACGTAGACTACTAAACAAAACTAGAAACATTAAAACATAATGTAATTACCGTAGAACCGAGAGGCAGTGTAAAGTTAAGTTAATACATTAGCTTAAAGTTGATTTGCTTATGAAACTGAAGTTGGAAATTAGATCTAATCGTGTGGTATTATGGTAACATTTACATAATTACTCCTATATACCTTGTAGCTGCGCTGCTACTTTGCGTATGATTTAGGGCCCAGCAATACATGTAAGTTATGATAGGTGTTAGATGTAAATATAAGGTAGGATGCGTTCATTTGTCACACGCACAGTTTTACATAGTGAAATATATTTTGCACTTTAGTTAATAGTAACATAGAAATAACCATGCAGTAATCGTGCAGCACACAAGATAAAAAAAAGTATTTATTAAAAGTAGCTCTAGTATGTACAAACAGTTTACAGTTTTGCAGATGTGGGGTAGGTGCATGTACAGTGTCTACAGTAATAATATTTGCATATTATCACTGCTTCAGGGGAACAGTGACAGAAACAGTATATACCAAACTATCTTTATTATGGTTTCAGTAGTTTGGACGACAGCAATGTCATGGCCTTAATAGTAAAAATATTTGTGTTAAATTCTCACTGTAATCTTTTGCTACTTGAATAAGAATTAGAAGAATGCACCATCAGAGGAAAAGATAATTGCCCACCATTTGAGGTCATTCCCAGTAGGAAAACTTAGTTATATTATTAAAAAAAAAAAAAAAAAAAACCCCAACAACAACATTGGAATGGCTCCTGTATTTTAATACAGTCACAGTGAGGTTATTGAGTGCTATTTTGACTTGCAGAGTTATACAATTGTATTGGTCTGAAAGTTTTAAAGAATGCAAAGTTATCTCAGGTACTTCGTAGTGTCCTCACAGACATTGTATTGTATGATTGCTTTTAGAGCCTGACCAATATGGGATTTTTGGAACTGATAACAATACTGGGTTTACAAAAAAAAAAAGAGCTGATATCTGATATATTGGCCAATAACTGATATACTGACCGATATATGAAATAACAGTATTGATACATGTGCAGGATATAATAGTTTTTATTAGATAGTGGATTAACAGTTGCACCTTTGTTTATCTCACAAAGATAATTTAGCCAACTTTAAAAAGCTGTATAATAGTCTTATATAGAGTATGTGACCTATGGGGAACCACGGGTTGTAAATGTAGTAACTTTTATTCTTGGGAGAGCAGACTTAGGAAAAAATGTGTGTCTATATTTAATAAATAGTGACATAAAATTGTTTGGTAAATCATTCTTTACAACACAAGCGACAATTAATATACAGTTTTAATACCCAGGCGCGGCTGCAGAATGAAATTGTGAAACGCACAGATGGGAGTGGGGGATGAATAGTTCGTAGGACGGAGGGTGGGTAGCTATCTGGGCAGCACAGACACACAGGAGCAGCAAGTGACAGAATCTCCACACAGCAATGAAGTTAATAAAACATCGGTGTTGTTGATTAATAGGTGATACGATACAATTGGTCATCGGGCTGGAATAACTACCATATTTTCCAGGCTATAAGCCATACCTGAACATTAGCCACATCTGACTATTAGCTACAGCTGACATCAAATCACATCTGACTTTAAAGCTGCAGGTGTCCAGGTTGTGACATGAGATATTTACACAGAAAAAAATGGTAAACAGAAAGATTATTTAAATTTTTATTTACATCCCTTCACTGCTTTTTTTTCCAAACAGTGCCTGTAACATGGCAGTAAAATGGCTAGTTAAAAAAAACAGAAATCTCTACCTCCATCTTCCTCCTGCTACTGAAACCATTGAACTCCTCTTCTTCGGTGTGTATACATATACATTTTTTCGTGTGTTTTCCACAATGAGGGTTTGTGATGATATGTGTTAAGCTTAAACTAGCGTCTTCCTCTGCGTCTCACCTCTTCTACCTGTCTGTCTCGCTTTTACACTTCCTGCTAAGAGTGCCCCTTGGAGGCTGTTAACCTGTAAAAATCTATATTAGAGCCATTGTATAAGCTGCAGGGATCAAACTGCAAAAAAAGTAGCGGCTCATAGTCCAGAAAGTACAGGAGTAGGAATAATAACAGGAACAATAGAGACTCAAAAATGCTCCAACGTGTTCCCATCTATGTGTTTTCCTTTTTGTCTCAGTTACACATTTATTGATAAGATACTTTGAGTTTATTTTTAGTGATTTACTCTTGCTTATTTATGGATTTATTACTTTGATGTATGTACAGTTTAAGAATTAAAACATATCTAATAAAACCAAAGTTACTAATGCCAATAGGCTTCAAATCCACCACCAGTTGTCCTATGTTAGATACTTGCATCAACATATTAAGAACACGCTTTGTCCGTTCTAGTATAGTGCAGTTATGTTGGTGTTGCTTTTAGCAGCTCTGTGTTGGCCCTCGTCAGCAGGGAATGAGATGAGTGTGGTGTGTGGAGTCTGCCTTTTTATGGCCAGACGTGGCTCAGTGGAGAAGAACCTGGGGTTTGTGTCGCTCCACTCTTATGATTGCAGACTGGGGAGACAGCTGTGTCAGTGTTCGTACACCAATCATTTGCTGCATTAGATCATTCAAGTCTATGTACATATTCTGTTTCTAGATGCATCACAAAGTTGAAATGGGATTTGTTTAGTAACAATTATATTCCTCTATTCTCTCTCATGTATTAACCACATATAGACCAGAAGATAAGGCTAAATTTACAATAGATCATGACAAAAATGCACCACAGTGGGATCCTGAATAATAACTTGGTCTGGTGGCAATTGCAGATTTGCCCCAGCAAAGAAAGCCATAGAATACAGAAAATACAGCAAACACTTAAACTAAAAGAAGACTTTGTTTTACCCTGTTCACATGCACTGAAAGAAATCTGACTCTGTGGCTCAGTCTTTGGAAACCACAATCTTTTATATGTGTGTTCTTAATTATGTGTTCTGCCATTCATCTGGGGTTGTATGATTCTTGGATGCTTTAAATCCGATTCAGTATTTAGTCACTGACTCAAAGAGGATGTAATCTGGGAACTGTTGAATAATGCAATATGAACTCTGTCTACACATAACACTTTGTTCCCAAATACAAGAATAGACCATATCATTGGCCATATTAAGTAAGAGAAATAACATACACCACCAATCCCCTTGATATTTGACTCAGACTTTACTGACCATTCTGACTAACCGCATTGTATCTCACTGAGTTGTTTTTGTCAAGAATATAGTTGCAGGCCATTAGTTCAGTTGCTGAAAGGGTCTGTGATGGGGAGTATAGGGTCTCTTTCACCCTAATAGGTGGGTGAAAGGTAGTTGGGGTAGTTGGAAGGTCATAGTCATATGCTGGCTGTTACACTGCATTCTCTGTGTTCTTCACTCTTTACATAGTAAGATTGTTTCAGTAGCTCTACTGTTTGTCTCCTGTCTCGCTTTTCCTCTCCTCCCTCCCTGTTTTCGTTTACGAGTGTGTATTTCTATCAGTTATTTTTGGAGCTAGATGGTAAACACTGATTATGAGTTGCTCAATACTCCTGCCCATGACTTCCATTCTGCTGGAAAACATCTTCAGATCATCATTGTAATGATATATTTTAGAGATGAAATAATTTCATTTTTGAAACAGTTGTCAGCTCTTGCAGTAAAGTACACTGGGACTAAGAAATCATATACATGACAGGTTTGGAAAGGAAAGCTCATCATTTTCTATGTAAGGAAATGTTATTATCCTTGCTAACATATAGACAATCACTTCAACAGAAGTCTGGAAGATGTGTTTTTACGCAGCCTCGTCCCTGAGGCTCTGTCTGCCCTTCAGGAGAGAAGTTTGATCCCTCACAGAGCTATGTGTGGACCGCTGCATTGTTGAACCCCTGTGTGGAATGTGTGTTAAGCCTTTTGGCCAGAGAAGCAGTGGCTTTATTACAACCTTAAACAAATCTCTGTAAGAAGACACCTGTGTATTTTAAGAAGGAATGATTAGCTCCAGATATTGTCAGGGATGTTTCATAGGGCATTGAATGTAAGTTTTAGAAACCTATGTTGAAATATGAGTGAAATGTCATCCGTGTCACAGTGAAAGTAGTCTTCACAAGGTGAATACTTGCTAACTATGTGATTCTTTTCATAAGATTTGAACAGCAAAAATCCCAACTTTCAGTTAAATAAAAATAAAAAGATTTGAATTATTTTATTTGTTTTGATATTTACAGTTTAACAATGACTTTGTGATGATCGCGTATGTTTCTAACACTTGAGCTGCTGTTTCAGAACAGATCTGTGTTAGTTTGGTGCTCTGATGATAAGCTGAGTTCTGGATATTATGACAGGAAGCTCTCTGTTTTGGTCTGCTCCTGTGCTGACGACGGTGTTAAGGAGGCCTGGGCTCAGCTGGCTCGTCTCTCAAAGACCACTTACTCACAGTGACTGACCACAGAGACATACCAGTGGTGGGGGGAGTGGGTGCATACCCTCCCCTCAGTTTCAGCCCACAACTTGTTAGGTGTTCTCCCCAAAACCCCCCTCCCCACTCTACCCTTCCCTGGAAATGGACACTGCTGGTGTATTTATAGCCCCAGAGCACAAGCTAGCTCTCTTTCTTAAAGACGGAGCTCCTGTTCATATTCACTAAAGCTGTGCTGAGCTTTGCTGTCGTATGTTCTGGACTGTTATTGCGTGTTACTTTGCTTATGAAACAAGTCCATCAGGTAGGGGAAAGAAAATTTGTGTGTTTTTTTTTTTTCTATCTAAAACTACTGTTCTGGCTCTTTTATTGCCTAAATCTTTGTCTCAACACTTCTTAAAAAGTGTCAGTTAAGCAATGGAGTCTATCATGTTTGTTTGTTTTTTTTTGCTTTATCTGTAGAAATTTTTTTATGTATGTTTTTGGTTTTATTTTTAAATGAACATTTTAATATCATCACAGTCACTGCTAAATTTACCCTAAGATCTCTGTGTGTGTATATATAGATTCACGTTCAGCAATTTGATGAAATTTAATGCATGTGTCTATGTATATCTGTTCTAGATGAAACTTTCCTTCTGAGCACAACCACCAGAAACTAAGATAATCAGAGAGAGGAGAGATGGAAAAGCCAGTTTTGCAGACCCAACCCTCCACCCTGCCTTTTTTCGACACAGCACATGCTTTCAACCTGCTACGGGGAATCCATGAACTCCGTGCAGAACGAAAGTTTTTCGATGTAACTTTATGTGCTGAAGGACGAGAGTTCCACTGTCACCGCACAGTGTTGGCTGCTGCCAGTACATATTTCCGGGCCATGTTCGCCGGAACACTGAGAGAGAGTGCTATGGACCGGGTAGTTCTGCATGAGGTGTCTGCTGAGCTTCTAGGTCTCCTGGTAGACTTCTGCTACACAGGACGGGTAACTGTCACTCAGGATAATGTGGACCTCTTGCTGAAAACAGCTGATTTGTTTCAGTTTCCTTCAGTCAAAGAGGCCTGTTGTGCTTTCCTGGAGCAGCGGCTGGATGTTTCTAACTGCTTAGAGATCCAGGACTTTGCAGAGGCTTATGCCTGCAGAGAACTGGCAGCCAGTGCACGGCGCTTTGTCCTCAAGAACATAATGGATCTGGCTAAAGGGACAGACTTCGAACGGTTGCCCTGGAAACGCCTCCTTGAGTTTGTGTCAGATGATGAGCTGTGTGTGGATAAAGAGGAGACAGTTTATCAAATTGCAGTTCGCTGGGTGAAAGCAGATCTTCAGCGAAGACTACACTACTGGCCTGAGCTCCTCCAGCAGGTCCGACTCCCATTTGTCAGGAGGTTCTTCCTGTTGGCTCATGTGGAAAGCGACCCACTTGTCTATCTTTCACCCACCTGCCTCCGAATGGTGAATGAAGCTCGAAGCTTCCAGTCCTGCGAATATGACCGACATGACAGGCCATGTCACCGCATGCGGCCACGACCATCCACCGGGTTGGCAGAAATCCTTGTGGTGATTGGAGGCTGTGACCAGGACTGTGATGAACTGGTCACAGTGGACTGTTACAACCCACAGACTGGACAGTGGCGTTACCTGGCTGAATTCCCTGACCACCTTGGAGGAGGCTATAGCATAGCTGCTCTTGGAAATGATATGTATGTCACAGGTAAGCTTCTCTCTATTTAATATTTCATTAATACAGCTGATGTTTTTATAATAACCAGTGGCTGAAAGCAAAGTTTAAAATAATACAAAGGTTTGGTAAAGTAAATAATTGTGTTCATTTCCTCTGATTAAATCAACACAAATATAGTCTGGTTTAGTACAAGTGGCCACACAACATTCAACTTTCATCATTTTGCTTCTGTCAGATTCTTATATGTTGCCAGAAGTTCATGCTCAGCTCTGTTTGCCTCATTTACTGGAGGTCTAGTCAAAGTACAGTGCTTGAAGATTCAAAGAACTTTTTTTTTTACTGTCAGTTCAGTAGAGACAGAGGATATACAGATGCTGTTTCTGTCTCACCTTGTTAAATTCCATGCATTGTTTATATAGGCGGTATAAAGAATAAACTACAGCAGAATATAAAGTGCATACAGTAGCAGCAGTAGTGCAATACTGTAATGGTTATGAGGTGTGGAGGGGCATATTGGAACCAAACAGCAGCAGATAGGGTAGATAGTGCTGTCTTGGATTCACTTGATTTTCATTGGAGCTCCTTCATCTTATGAAATGGCTATCAGGTGGTGCTTATAAATAAACAGCTCTTTGACTAGAGGCTATATATGTGAACAAGGCAAACTGAGGTAGGACTTGGTGTCCTTCCAGAACTTCAGTGGTGTTACCATCATCCACATCATCGTCACCATCAAAAGTATTTCCCCTTGCGAAATCATCCAAGACAGTTACACACAGCTTAGGCCTCCAGCAAAACACTGATACATTAATGTAAATTTAGCAGTGTGAGATCTAGAGACAGAATCACCAGTAACAGCATCACGGTTGCATCACACTAGTAGTACTAATAGTTAATATAAATATATAAACACACACCAAGTTATCAATGTCTCAAAATATAAGTTTGTGTCTCGCAAATCTCGACAGTATGGGATGGAAATGGCTGCATTGTGGACTTTGTAGCACATTTTTCAGAGAAAATTACTTTTAATAAACAAATGAACTACTGTTTTTCTGGAACAGACTTTTGTACTAGAATTAAGAAGCAAAAACTGGAAATCCTTTGTGTAACTCAATGTGGCAATATGTTTGTGTCATCTAGGTGGCTCTGATGGCTCTCGCCTTTATGATGGCGTGTGGCGCTACAAGTCCAGTGTCAATGAGTGGACAGAGGTGTCACCGATGCTGAAGGCGCGTGAATACCACAGCTCCTGTGTGGTGAAAGGTCAGCTCTATGTGGTGGCGTCAGACAGCACAGAGCGCTACGACCACGCCCTGGACTGCTGGGAGGCCTTGCCTGCGATGATGCACCCTATGGACAACTGTTGTACCACCACATGCAACGGGCGCCTGTATGCAATAGGCTGTCTGGCTGGGGAAGACACTATGGCCATTCAGAGCTATGATACAGACACCAACCGCTGGTCCATCGTCAACTGTGGACAGTTGCCCCCATGGTCCTTCACACCAAAAACTGTTACTCTGAACGGACTCATTTACTTTGTCAGGTGAGGAGAAAATAAAATTAAATCAGCCAAATGTCTCTGTTGGTAAAGGTTATTACAGTAACACAAATTAATAATAAATACCACAACAGTGTGCCAATATGCTCACATTTTAACTGTTAAGTTCATACCTGATATTAATTACAAGTGTAAATGATTATAACACGCATGTATATTCAATCAATATTGTTATTTTGGCATTAAAATAAAAGTGTGGGATTAGGTGCTGGTTATATTTAATTTTTATATACATTTTCTAGCTTTGTAAACCTTTCTTTTCTGTGGGTGAAACATACAGCACTGATGCACCAGTCAGTGAAGTCTGCATGGATACAGCTTTAGCAATCACAGTTTTGGCTTTGGCATAACTGTAGTGTGTTTCTATTTGTAGGGATGACTCAGCTGAAGTGGATGTTTATAATCCCCAAAAGAACGAGTGGGACAAAATTAGTCAGATGACCCAGGTTTGTATTTGACATTATACTTATGCCAGCATGCTTCATTCTGATTAGTATTTTTTTTTTCCATGTTTGTACTTGAATAAACAGAGGAGCAGCCTCAAAAACAGTGCTGTAATTTTACAGATGATCAGTTTATGTTCAGCAGTTTGTAACGGTGACAGTTTTATTCATTGTTGTCTTTTTCAGGTCCATGTTGGAGGTAGCGTGGCAACCCTGGGTGGTAAATTGTACGTCTCTGGTGGTTACGACAACACATTTGAGCTGTCAGATGTAGTGGAAGCCTACGATCCAGCCACACGTACTTGGAGCACTGCTGGACGTCTACCTCAGCCGACTTTCTGGCACGGCAGCGTCAGCATATTTCGACAGTTCATGCCATTGGTGTCCAGTTCATTTGAACCCACTGAAATACCGGAGTCCAACGCCATTCACCTGCATAGGCACCAACGTCAGCATGCGCTCAATCTCAACAACAATCTTAACCAAAACCAGAATCAGGATGTGAACGCAGCACACTGATTCATGCCACGTAACAGTCTGCTCTCATTCATTGCATCATCAGTCATTTACTGTGAATTTCCCTCATCACAGTGCTAAAGCTTTTACTGTCAGAAGAGAAAGCACTTTGTGACTGAGCATGTATAAAGCCATCTGAGTGGCATCTAATCAACTGCCAAGCTGTTATAGTAATCATCAAAAGTTGAGTAACTGGGTGAATTACAGAAAGGCAGGGTACATGTTTATGGACAAGCAGAGAAACGCTATGGGTTGCTTTCTTTTTGGGTTTCAGTGAGCAGCCCTGAGCAAAAGCCAAATATTCAGAAGCAATCAATTGTTTACATTCCAAAGACAACAGCAGTCACAGCTGATATTAAGCACTAACCAGCAATCTAATTGGATTTGTCTAGAGCAGACATTCAGCAGGTGGGCAGAGTCATCAGTATCTAATATCAGGATGGTTGCATGTGATATGTATGTACTTGTACTCCATAGGTAGTGATTGTTTGGCTGCACAGCATCTGTGTGTCCCACTCCTAACGAGGTCAGATCAGCTGTTATAACCACCACTCTAACATGCATGACAATATTTTTAATAGTTTTCTAATGGATGTTTTACTGTTTTTTATGTTTATTTATGGATATATATGTGCTGTGTGTTGCCTAAGGTGTTCCTGTTTTCCATTTGCAAAAAGACCAGTAAATTATGGTGGATGCAGTTCATGGGTCTGCATTTACAACTGGAAGTGCAAAGAATCTCAGTTTGCTATAATGTAAACTTATTTTTGCTTTAATGGAAATCTTATTTTTGAGTGATTCTATGGTAATGTTAATGCAGCATTACACCCCTAGTTTTCATACAAGTTTGCAATGTTAAATCTATTTTGTAAATATAAACAATATATACTTGGCTATATACTTATGTGCTGTATTTGTATGGTGGCAATGTTTACAATGTGGTTACCATAAATCAAACTGCAGGCAGGTCTGCGAGTTTATGCTGCTGAGTCACATTTGAGTAGCTGTTAGCGGGTTACTAATGTTGATACTTTTCTTTATAATGGTGATCAGTAGTTAAAAAAACAATACGTGCAGTGAGGCTTTTTATAAATAGTGAAATGAAGCTGATGCATTCACTCATAAAGCTGTGTATTTTATTAAACCATAAACCTGTTGTGTTGGGTTTTTTTTTTTATTCCTATTCAAGAACTTTATGCCACAAGTTATGTATTTCACTTTAAATAGACCAGCCAAAAACATCTTGGTACCAAACACCATTTATTATTGATATTCCCAGGTCTGGCTGCAGTAGGCACAGTGAAAAAAGGAGGCTTTGCAAAACAAGCCAAGAAAAATTCACATTCAGGCAATCCTCAAAAGCATGCAGTTCTTTTATAGCGTACAAACTATTCTGCTCAGCAGCACAGCACATGGCTTTGAGCCACCGTCTTTGTCATGGGATCTCTAAATCCGTCCTTCTGTTCTTCATCATTTACATTTTAAGTGCTTTTTGTTTATGAAAGGATCTGTCATGCCTCAGGTCTTATTTTCTGACATGTTTTCAACTATTCCCTCCATATCCATTGTGGGCTTGTATGCTTCGGGGACCATCTGTGTTTGCTGTAACACTTCTGACACTGAGAAACCCTCCACTGTTTCCACAGGTCCCAGGTCCTTGTTGGACACCCCTTCCTCCATCACGTCACTTGATGCAATCACCACCCTAACTATGTCACTAGTGTGGAGGCTGGTCACAGAGACAGTTTCTGAGTTTGTTGGATGTTGGATGACAGAGGTATCTGTGACATAATCTGTCTCGGTACTGATCAATGAGGCCTCCACGATTTTAATAGATTCCTCATCACCTGGATCTTTAGCCACCTCTTCCACTATGACGTTCCTTAGTTTTCTTTGTCTGGGACTGTAGTTTTCAGTGCGTTTGTGGATTTGAATGTGTCGCCGCAAATGTGCCTGGAGGAGAAAGCACATTAAGCTGTGGTGATTAAAAACTAAGGTGATAAAAACAGTAGTTGGAAAAAAAAAATATCTAGACACACAATCTCAAATATTCAGAAATATTTGCAAAAAAACATCTTTCTTCTGTTTGAAAAGGCGTAGCTGACAAACAAATGCAGATTTTTTCAAAATGAAATTCTTAACTTTAAACATGTCATGCCCTGAATTAGTTTCGATAGACATTATCTTACTGAAACATCTGGTTTTGATGTCAATGGTACAGTGAGAAGGGAGCATGTGGGATTAGAAAATCGCACAATAATTGGCAGTGACTTAAAGGTGCGGTAGGAGATCATGGAAAAACAGTTCGAGCAAGCTACATTTTTAAAATCCACAAAATAAAAAAAAAGACCAAACCCCTCTCTTCAAACATCCCCCCCGAAGCCACGCCTCCAGAGTACTGACGCAAAATTCTTGTTCATGAGGCTGCACAGCAATTCGTTCCATCTCCTCCAACACCCCCCGCTCTTACAAAACAGCCCCAATACATTCCTAGCGTGCTAGCGTTACATTTCCTAGTGATTTATGTTAAGTTTTGAAGAGGAGTATGTGCAGAGGGGGGAGGGACAAATGGCAGTTGAGTTTGACAGACATATCACCATTCAATCGTTTTGATAGGTCAGTTAAAATGATTGGATGGTGTTTTTTCAGTCTTGTTTCTTCCACAGGTGACAATATTTTTTTTTTATTTTTGTGTTAGAACATTTAATTCATTGGTTGTAATCGGGGTGTGAAGAGGATTTTAAGCAATATAGTAAAAAAAAATACTCCAGGAAAACATCTCCTACCCCACCTTTAAGACGGATTCTTAATGCAATGTATATATATAAATATAATATATAGTTTGGTGTGATGAACCTACTTGTCGAGTGAACTTGTAGCCACAGTCAGCACATTCAAACTTCCTCATGCCTTTATGACGATGCAGATGGACACGGAGTTGCTCCCTTGCTAGTAACGACAGAAAAAAAACAAACATGAATTTTAGGTATTTTTCATAAATCCTTGTACTTATTCATCATTGTAGAATACCCATATATTCTCCACTTTGTAAAGTTTACCTTTGAATGTTTTCCCACATATGTGACAAGAATGCGGGCGACCTTCCTGATGCTTGCTGGCGGTGTGGCGAACAAGGGCGCCTTTCTCCGTGAAGCGCTGTTCACAGAACTCGCAGCCAAAGGGACGCTCACCAGTGTGCGTCCGGTGGTGTTTGTCTAGACTGGCTGGTATTAAAACGTAAAGGTTAATCCAATAAATATGATTCTCTTAAATTAAAGTAATATTTCACTGTCAGATTGCATGTAATAAAAGAGAACATTACCTTGAGTCCTGAAGGTTTTGCCACAGAGATGACACTGGTACGGCCTCTCACCAGAATGTACGAGCATGTGCATATTCAGGTTGTTCTTCTGTGTGAATGCGTGGCCACATAAGTTACAAACAAAAGGCCGCTCGTTTCTGTAATAAAAAAAATAATAAAACAACATGAGGTAAAGCACGCTGACACTAAAGGCATCACGTCGGATCAACAGAAAAAATGAACCGTTACCTGTGAATGGCTTTGATATGCATCTGCAGACCATTCCGACTGGACGCTCGATGGCCACATTCCTCACACACAAATGGTTTTTCACCTCGATGTTTGGCTGCTTCGTGTATACGCAGCTCTGTCCGGGTTAAGAAGGTTTTGGGACACTGAGAACACTAAAAACAAAAAACAGACAATCAGTACTACGCATCGGCAAAGTCTTTCTTTTAATATTCGCCAATAAATGAGTTTTAATGATCTTAAGTGCAGAGCTATATGTGTTTGTGTCATTTCCGAAGCCGCGTCCGCCTTGAACTTTGTCCAGAAGATTTCTCTAAGGCTATTACTCCGATTTTCTACAAACTTTGCATGATTGTACTTTGGGTCCTTGCAGAGGGCGGAAAGAAAGATGGTTAACCTTGACCTAATTTCAAGGTCACAGGGGTCCAAAATTGACCTAATTTTATGTTTTTGGCCTATTTTGACTTTAAAT
>JAPSES010000236.1:19297605-19308192 GCA_029822895.1 Maxillicosta whitleyi
CAAACTTTTAGAATGAACTATTAATACCCATGTGGGAGCTACCTGTGAGTTTGTTAACAAACACGGTCTATATTTGAAAAACTTTTCATCACTTACTGCATGTGGTTTGGGAAATCCATGGATCTTCATCATGTGTAGTGTCAAGTTTTTCTTGTAAATAAACTGCTCAGAACATGATGTACACTGAAAAATAGATACAAGTTCAAGAAAATTCATAAAAACTCATTGTATATTTTATGAACTACCTGTATTTGTACTTAGTCGGGGCTGTACCTTGTGGGGCATATCTCCTGTGTGAGAGATCATGTGCACACGTAACTCCTCTTTACCAAACGTTGCAGAGCATTCCTGGCATGTGTATGTCTGTAATTAGAACATAGCGCATACACTGATGGAACACGATCTTAAATTTAACACAAACTTAGCTTTCTTGTAACTAATACTGAAACATGCCATTTCTCTTACTCACTTGTTGTGCTCTAGCGCAGTTTTTAGACTCATGTTCCAGAAGATTCTCCTTCCTGAAGTATCTTTTTCCACATTTGAGACAAACAAAGGGCTTCTCTCCGGTGTGACGCCTATGAGTTACAACACATAAATGACTATTCTCTCTCTTAAATTGAAGAACAATACCATAACCCTGTATTTACCTGTTGTGGACTTTAAGGTAGTATTTACTCTTGAAGGTTTTGTTACAGACTGGACACTGGACAGGTCCTTTCTTGCCATCTTCGTCCACCACAGCCTCACCGTTCTCATCTTTGTCTGCTTTACTTTGTGGTTTGGCCTTGCTCTTCTGTGTTGCTGATGTGGACGGGCCTGAAGAACCAGTATGGGTAATGGGATCATAATCAATGAGATTCTCAAAGTCTGGTTCATCTTCCTCTTGTGCCTTGCTAACTCCGCCGTCATCCGTGTTCACATCATTTTTCTGCAAATAGCACAGGAAAGGAGTAATAATAACCACATTATTCATCTTAAAAACCACCATTATACACACCTGTGGTCAGTGGTGGAATGTAATGAGGTATTTTTAATTTGTTACTGTACTTAAGTAGTTTTTTTTTGTATTTGTACTTTACTTAAGTAAAAATAATAATGCAAACTTTTACTTTTACTTTACTACATTTTGTGGCAGTTATCTGTACTTTCTACTCCTTACATTTTGGAAATTGATGCTGTTACTTGTTACATTATATTAACATCTTATCGTCTAAATCTTTTTTTTTTTTTAACTTTTTGTCTAAATCTTGCATGAAAAATCACACATACAATATTGACACCAATCTGTTCAATCCACATAATATAGTTGTGACACTGAGCAGTGACATTGCAGAGGCATAAATAAGTATGTCTACATTCTGTATCATAATGACACAGTCCACAGACTGACATTGTGCGAGTACTTGTACTTTTAAACTATACATTTTAAAGGAAGTACTTAGTACTTTTGCTTAAGTAAGATTCTTGATGTAGTACTTCTACAATTACTTGAGTAAATATTTTACAGGGTATTGGTACTTTTACTTATGTACAAAACTTCAGTACTTCCTCCACCCCTGCCTGTGGTCATTTACACATATGTTCTCGTCACTAATACTCAAGATTTTTTTCTTTCTCACTTACCTGTTGTACTCTTGAACAGCTTTTCAACTCATGTTCCAGAAGATTTTCCTTTCTGAAGTATTTTTTTCCACATTTAAGACACACAAAGGGCTTCTCACCTGTGTGTCTCCTATGAAACATAACATATAAGTGGCTAGTCTTTCAAAACTCAATTGAAGAATGAGGCTTTAACTGTATTTACCTGTTATGAACTTTAAGGTAGTATTTACTCTTGAAAGTTTTGTTACAGACTGGACACTGGACCGGGCCCTTCTTGCCATCTTCCTCCACTGTTTCACCATTTTCGTTTTTCTCCAGTTTACTCTGGGACTTGGCCTTGCTTCGCTGTGCTGCTGATGAGACTGAGGAACCGTGCTCAGTAATGGGATCATAATCGTCATCAGAGTTTTCAGTGAGACTCTCAAAATTGTTGTCATCTTCCTCTTGTATGTCAGTAAGACCTTTGTCAATTGGATCCATGTCATGTGTCTGTAAACAGAAAAAAAAAACAGTTTTATATGCATCTGTATGTATCTTATGTCACTTATATATTATGCTTGTACTGATGCATTCTACCTCACTGTTGCCACTTTGCTGATCTGGGTTTTGATTCTCCCCTTCTACGCCTTCCTTTTTGGCTTTTTCTGTGACTGGAAAATCTATGCTGGGGCTCTCTCCAGTCACCAGACGCCTGGGGCCCTTCACTATACGACCAGAGCGGGTGGTAGTTGTAGCAGCTGTGCCAACACTGGCCGAGGCAGCATCAAGGCTGGGTTCATCCTTTGTAACCGTCACCAGAGTCTCTTTGATGGGACATTGTGCTGTTAGAAGTGGTGTGGACTTTTTAGGTCTCCCTCTTTTGCGTTTCACAGGCACAGAGCTCTCTGGGGGTTTCTTGAACTGCTGGCAAAGTGCAAGAACTTCAGGTACACAGAGGCTGGTTGCAGCGTTTTGCACCTTGTCAAAATTGTCAGAAGCCAGTTTCAGTTCTCCAGTGTAGACAAAGTTCAGAAGCTGTTCCAGACCATCACTGGGGCAGCCCTGAAGGGTGACCTCCATGTACTGTGC
Organism: Maxillicosta whitleyi; assembly: GCA_029822895.1. Classification (NCBI taxonomy): domain Eukaryota; kingdom Metazoa; phylum Chordata; class Actinopteri; order Perciformes; family Neosebastidae; genus Maxillicosta; species Maxillicosta whitleyi. The sequence goes on from JAPSES010000236.1 coordinate 19,300,279, forward strand.
AGTGGGCATGTTGGAGTCCTGGAACAGTTCACTAAAACAGGCAAGGATATTACGGTGGGCAAAGTACACCAGCCCACCACCCACATTCAGCATTGCATCACAAAACTTTCCTACTGCCCTCTGCTGGTTCAAGGAGGACAGGACACGCTGTGCATGGTTGCTCTGGACAGCAGACATTCCTCCAGCTTCACTGCAGACCACTGCCACAAGAAATACAATTTTATGTCACAACATATTTGCAGGCAAAAACATTTTTTTTAGTATGGCATAGATGAGAACACTCCCTTCTGAGTAGATAGATGTATAATGACGCATTAAAATATATATATATATATGGAAAATTAATATACAACATTTGTCTTTAGTTCCAAGTACAATTATTTTAATATTTTATTTAGATGTGTTTATATTTTTAGAAAAGGACAATACATTCAGTTCACATATTTATTAGAATTCTTGCAAATGCCTTGCTATCTACGCATCTCGACGTTTATTTCCTGAAACACATTTTTAAAGACGCTCCCTTACAGTGGTACGCACCCGATAGCTGCCTCTCGAGACGCACTTCTGCAGCACTGTTGAAAAGTCATTATTTATTCTTATTTTTAGGACGATTAATCCATTTGGGGTGTCGTGTGAATAGGTTTAAGTAGCAAAGCCTAGCAACATGCACAATCGTTTCATTTGTAGCAGTGGTGGCCCTTAGAAAGCGCAAAAGGAAAAGGATATGACGTTCTATATGCGACTGAACTCCGCGCAAAATAGGTTTTGTCCAACATAAAACACAGCCTTTATAATAATAAGAAAAACATGTTTAGCGCATATTAATACTAGTAGCTATTGATAATACTATATTTTTTAGAATCTTGTATATAATCTGAACATGAAACGTATTTTAGTAACTGACTTCATTTGTAAATAATAATACTCCGCGTAAACCACTGGTTGGCCATCTAATATGGCGTGTGTTTGTGGCTGACACATGTAGCTAAAAGCTAGCCGTCAATACGGCTCAAAACGCAGCTCGCAAGCTTCATAGACACACTTTAACGACTTATTAATACAATCTAATAAGAACAAAGGCTAGTCGTTGTCTCTTTAGTGCTGTATAAAAGCGGGGGGTAAGTTTTCTCTGTGAATGCAACAGAGTTAGCTAACTAACCAATGTTAGCAGTATAGTAATATAGTAGGTAACGTTAGCCCTAATAACTTTGGGCAAACTTGGAATTCCCGTCACATATTTTGTTATGTAATAGTCGTTTCCTATTTGATAGTGGGTTGGGTTATTATTTAGATCACACATTGCAAAACTAGCTAACGCTAATGTTTGATAGCAAGCTAGCTCGTTTTGCATCAACAACGGTTAGCTTGGCAGTCAGTTATTTCAATAACGCTATGCTAAACAAATATGTCATTACTGACACATTTATAATACATGACATAATAAATGTGCAATTATGTGTTGATTGTACCTTCTACCTTTTTTGCAGGCTCCCTCGTTTGTTTCTTTATTGGCGCCTACATGAATAATTAAGTACAAACCATGAAGGTGAACAAACCGACGCAGGTTAAGGGCCAAGCCAAATCTCAGAAGTGGAAGGACGTTAGAGGCAAACGGTGCAGACCTTCTATCAATGCCTCAGACCTCAGCTCTAGTCCTGTCATGGCAAAGCTAATCAATGAGCATCAGACATCTGTGAAGAAAAAGCCCACCATTAAGAGGTTAAAGACTAAGGTTAAGTCTGTTCCTGACACAAAGAAGGCCTCTCTTAAGTCAGAATTTAAGAAATCATATGCTCATGCAAATGGGAGCTCCTCATTTACAATGAACAATGAGTCAGAAAGCACACAGGAGTGGAAGAACTTTACACAGTCCATTTTTGGGAATGGTGTGGAGACAGATGATATGCCAGGTTCAAATAATATTGGGCCTGTTAAATCAAGTAGACTGGAGGGAAAGATGCTCAATACCTGTGTAGAGAGAAATGATGAGAAAAACCATGCAGTGCTTGTTATGCAGAAGGATCAGGTATGTTTTTTGTTATGATTCATCATGACTTTGACTATTTTTGATATTCACTAGTATTTATGGCTTTAATATTACTGCCTTCCAGACCCTGTGTTTCCGTGGAAAGTGCTTTTTGACTTGTCTTTATGGCCGAGTAGAGGTGATGGGCTACACCATTGAAGAGGGCCAGCCGTCATATCCACTCTTTTCTCCAGCTTCACACTTTCCCCTCACAATTAGAGGCCTGGAAAGCTCTGATGACTCGAGGGATGACAGATCAGAGGCTGGACAGATTCTCCGTAAATATCTTTCATCAGGTAAATGGAAAAGCAGAAAATCATTAGAAACTTATGTTTTTGTGTTTTATCTTTTACATATCATTGGAAGTCTTTCTAGGAAGTAATTGTCCTTAAACTCTTTTAAATGCATGTTTTGCAGCATCACGAAAGAAGATAACAGGAAGGGTGACGCGACACTCGTCTGTCATCTTACTGGAACCTATGGAGACACCTCTGACACGGTTTCTGTCCAGCTTTCCAGGTCTCAATGAACTGTTCAGTCCTCTGATGGTAGGTTAACAGAGTTCTACTGATGTTAATATTTAGCAAATCACGTGCATTTTATTGAAATGTGAAGACATTGTGTGCTGATAAGAATATGTTCCTTTTGTTTGTAGACTGAACTCCTGTCAGCTATTCTCGACACTCCTCTCAATGGTTTGGGTATGATTCCACTGGCAAGTGACATCGAGGGCCTGAAAATATCCAAGAGCCAGAGAGAATCACTAAACACACTGGTCAATGCCTGCAGAGGTACACAAACACACACATGTTAAAAGTAGCTTAAAAATATGAAAATCCTGCCACAAATTATGGAGACCTGCCTTTTATTTACAGGGGACATGGATGGCTGTGCAGTTATCCTGGTATGTGGAACCAAAAATGTCGGCAAATCCACATTTATCCGTGTTTTCATCAACACCTTACTAAATCAGTAAGTTCTCAGTACAATAGTTAAACATCATTTCCCTATTTATATTGACTAGTGAACTCATGATTAATTGGATTTTACATGTACTGTGCATAATTAATTTATTACACCACCAACCAATGTAAGGTTAATGCCACAGCCACCCTAAATTTACAACATTGGCCATTTTTATTTTATGTTTATCCAAAAGTATATTTTAATACCAAAATATAGTTATTATCGGTGAATTTTAAAATGTACTGTTTTACAATAAAATAAAAATAGTAAAGCACATTATTATTTTTTTATTATGATGACAAATTATAGTTTTAGTTATTGCATGTTATGCTTGATTAATTTCTGACTTTACTGAAACCCAGTGAGTTCAGATTTGAGTAAAAAGGTGAATTCAGTTTGAAATTCCGCGTTACTGTTCAAAATAGTAAAATGTCGAGAGCTCACTGCAAATGAGGGTCTGCATTGAAGCACTTCACGATGGTGGATGGTCTCAGAATCAAATGGAGAAATGTGGTCTAATAAAATAACTTTGTTAAGCACTGTATGTGTCTATATTGCTTGGCTCTCAATATGGGTTGGTGCAAAATAGGTGCTTGCATAATTACTTATGTATGTGTCATAGGTTGTTGTCCAGTGTTATGTCTGTTAATCTAGTAGCAGTACCTTTTCCATTACATTGTACTGAGTTAATATGTTCCTTACTCACACTTGGTTCCAGGTACTCGTTTTGCACTGGAGATATTGTAACACCATGTCAGTGTAACTTCTTGTCACATCAACGCTATAAAAACATATTTGTAAGGCAGCATATAACATTGGCAGTCTGAAGGCACCTCCGCATTTGATGATGGTGGCTTATATAATCAGTTTAATATGAAAAACGAGTATAATACAAAAATATTACAGAGTAAGAGTGAATATAGTAGCTTTATTCACTGTAACATGGTCAAACCAGGTGTCCGATACTACTTACTATGTGTGCCATATGAAAACCTGAAAAAGGCTGAGTAGGGTTAAGTTATGATGCAGTGAAGGGACATCAGATAGACATTAATGTCACCTAGAATTATAGTTTAGTATGTTCATCAATGCAGCTAACTAATGCATCTGTGTGTTTGTGCAGCACTGGTAGCGTAGACTATTTGGAAGGTGACCTCGGTCAAACAGAATTCACCCCTGCTGGTTGTCTATCTTTGTCGACTGTCAGAGAGCCACTTCTGGGTATGTTTTAATTTTGATCCTACTTTTCATCTTCATATTGGCTGAATCCAAGATGTTCTATCAGGATATTGTCCCCATTGTACTATCTTGTTTGCTGATTTAGTTGTGAATGTATCGTATTACAAATTCACACTGAACTCACTGAAATGCTTCATATTAGCTCATATAGTGGTAAACATGGAGAGGACTGACACTGAATCATTTTACAGGTCCTCCTTTCACACATCAACGCACGCCAGAGCATATGATCTACTACGGTCAGTCATCCTGCGAGTCCGACTTGGACCGCTACCTGGAATGCCTTAAGTCCTTGTGGCGTCGACGCCCCCAGAGCAGAGAGACTCCAGTTATAATCAATACCATGGGCTGGGTCAAAGGTCAGATCAGACCACCTTCTACTACAGAATATTGAAAGTTTTATACTGTAAACAGTGTTTGACTGTGCATTTGTCTTGGCCGTCAACAGGATTCGGATTCCAGCTGCTTGTGGACATGATCCGCTTCTTCCCAGTGTCACATGTTGTCCAGCTCGGTCACAGCGGTACCATTCAGTGTCCTGCTCTCAGTCCAGAGTTTTTAAGAACGGCGCACGGTTGTCAGACGCACCCACCCGCCCAGACTGCCCTCGATGAGTTTACAGAGAGCCACAGTCCCCCCAGAAGCTATGTCCATCTCCTGGTACAGTCAGAGTTTCAAGGAGTGGGATGCCAAGGAACAGCGTAAGAGCAACTCAGTCACTCTGTGCCGAAGTGCCGCCCCTTCCAGTTGTGCCTCATCAGTTATTATTTCAGAAAAAGACTTTTACATTCAGTGGTGAGAGACGAGTAATTTTTTTCATCCTATTTGAATTATGACACTGTGGTAATTTTAGAAACCAAGAGAGTAATTTTCATTTTGTTTATTTATTCCCTTCAGTCTAACTGATTGGAAACGAGCAGGATGAAGAACATTTCTAATACCTGCTCTTTTTCTTAAAACATCTGCTTATATCAGATAAGTTACCAGTACAGCTTTACAATAAAAAATTCTTTTAAAAAACTGTTTACACGACAGTCGATGAAAATGAATAAATCCAAAATCCATAAGTAAAAATACGTCATACATTATGTATTTTTATAAAGCTTGTTCATTCTGACCTTATACAATCTCTTAACTTGAAAAACATTTTGTACAGCTCTTCTCTTCCATTGCCAAAGACTTCCATATTCTGACACCAGAACAGAAATGCAGTAACAATTCATTGTAAAATTTGAAGAATCAAAATGAAAATACATCAACTAAAAGTCTCAGAGGTGACATCATCACAACAATCTGTTCAGAGTTGAAAAAGCTTCTGTAGCTTTAATGTGAGCACATTAATAGTGATTTTCACCTTGTTTAATAATATTTCACCTCCCTCTCAAAGATTAAGATAAAACGTGCCAAGGCAGCAGCTGTTTTTGTGTTGGTCACATATATAACATGTCATAATAAATAGTCTATTTAGCTGTTCAGCCCGAAACTAGATGTTTCCTTACCATCTTTGCCACTGACTACATGTTCTTGACTTGTAAAATTATCTTTTTAACTGACGAACATGTCATGTGCAAATAGTGAAACAGTTCAAACAGAATCAAACCATTACATGTCTCTTGCTACTGACCACTGTTCAAGTTTCCTTCAAAGGTAGAACCCATGGGGAACATGGGAAGGGGTCGGACCCATTCTATTAAGATATGAAAGCTTCCATTTTTCCAGATCACTTGCATCACTGTTTGTGGCGAAACTGTATTTGACAGGAAACTCCAGCGCTCCAATGAACACAGAGATCTGACACTGCTGGCCTACCTGAGCCAGCTCCAGTCCCCTGATCCTGGACCTGTTAGACCTCTGCACAGCCTCACCCCTTACCAGGTACAGTAGGAGGAGGCTGCAGATGTGTGATGTCGTCATTGATTTCCTAGTTTTCCATACGTCATTTTAGTCGCATCAGTTACCAGCTCGTATTCTGTTTTTACTTACATGATGTAATATCAGCTAGAATTAACTGTGAATTATAGACATGGTAACATGATCAATTTCTAAAGCATTATATGGTAAAACAAATCTGATCATTCTTATTATTGTCAATAAAAATTATAACAAGTATAAGAAGATGTTTTAGGCAGACACAAGACTTTGAAAGCATTTTGTTGCACTTGCACACGATACCTGTTGCATCTTGCATAGTATACCAGGGATGCATGACAATTATACATACTGTATAGAGACCCTTCAATTATCAGTGATTCTTTGGGTTTTTCAAAGTGATACAATAGAATACAAGGAATAGAATCTGGTAAAAATGTACATGGATAATATGAATTGTCTTTAATGGGAATCATAAATCATAGATGCCCCATTTATTTTATTTATTGCTGCTCAAATATATTGTTGTGACTGTTGCTCTAACCTGTAAACCCCTGGGTCATTTCTTTCCAGTTGAAATCATTTCAGTGTAACAAAACAACACATTTGCTAATGGCCAAAGTTTCATTCATATAAAACACAGTTATGATCGGAAAACAGCAAAAAGACAAATTTTGTAATTGTGTCATAATTCAACCTTTATTTTTGTTGTTTGTTAGTGGTCGACGAATGATACATTTACTGTTAGATCAGTTTAGCGATGGAAAGCTTAAGTATGATTCTTTAAAGACTCAAATTGTAAATGGAGAACAGCTCTAGTAAATAAACTGTTGTGTGCACAATTTTGCCGTTACTCCACGTAACACAGTGTTTTTATAAACTGTTGGATTATGACTAGGTCTGTGTCGCCTGAAATAAGTCTTTAACTCTGACCCTGTAGGTGCCCCAGACTGCTGTGGCTTTAGGTGTAATCCACTGTGATGTGGTACCCACTCACATGTTCTACGCTGCCAATGCCAGCCTTGTTGCGCTGTGTTGCCTTGGAGAGAAAGTAGCGAGTAGAGGAGGCCCGGTGCTGATGACCCAGACACCCATCTGCCCTTGTGTGGGCTTCGGTACGTATCCTACCTTACCTTTTGTATGCAGGGTCTTAAAAGTCTTGAATTTACAGATATCAATTTAATATCTTAAAGTCTTTAAACTGTATTAAATTTGATATGGTAGGTCTTTATGTTGCCATAAACTTGTTTACTGTGTTTAAGTGTGTCTGTTAAATGTCTGAGCTGCAAAGAAAATAACATTATTCTACTCCAGACCAGGGGTTTTCAAATCTGGTCCTCAAGGGCTGGTATCCTGCATATTTTACATATTTCCCTCTTCTGCCGTCACAATGGGAAGCTGTTATCAGGCTTCTGCAGAGTTTAAAGATGAGCTGAGGGGCGGCTGTGGGTCAGTTGGTAGAGTAGGTTGACCAATGACTGAAGGGTTGGCGGTTCAAACCCTGGCTCTGACCCTACATTGCTCCCAGTAAGGTCTGTGCTGCGCCTTGCATGGAAGCAGCCACCCACTGTTAACTGTTAATTTCATTGTGCATATGTGTAATGACAATAAAGGTATTCTATTCTATCATTAATTGAACCGGGTGTGCTCGGACTGCCCGCAGAGATTACTGAATGTCAAACATTTATGGTTTTTAAAGTAAAACTCAAAAATTGGATTTTACATAATCAAACCTGTGAGCATTAACCATCGTTTGTATATGTATTGTTTAGTTTATACTCTTCCACTGCTGGAATTTTATGTATATTGGT
>JAPSES010000236.1:19308292-19325937 GCA_029822895.1 Maxillicosta whitleyi
TATTTACAGTACATCACGTATGTAATGTTCATTAATATGCACTGTCCCGTCTAAATAAACCATTAAATAAATAAATAGAAGAGGGCGATATTGACATGGAGGATACCAGCCCTCAAGGACCAGATTTGGTAGATTCCAACCCAACAATTTAGACTGACTTTAGGGTTAATTATTGCTAACTTCGCAGCCCCCGGTGAGAAATGACATAGAACAGTGGGAATCAAGGCATTGGTGTAAATAAATAAATGTTCCTAAATTCTAGTAGTTGTGAGTTTTTGCCCATATGGCTGTGAAATAGGCATTACATTCTGTTCAAAGTGGTCTTGAAAAGTCTTACATTTAACTTGTAGAAACCTGTATGAACATTTAAATAATAGCTTTTAATACATTCAGCCATATTCTCCTATAGTATAATAAATTTCAGTGAATTATTTATGTGTTTTTATAGGTGTACTTCGAGGTATTGACACAGTGCGAGGTCTGTATTTCCTGCTGACGTCTGTAGATCCCTCCATCCTCCGTAAGGTCAACTGCCTCCTCTTGGGAGCCATATCACTACCTTCCTGCATCATCACAGCACAGGTCAGCTTACAGATGCATTCTTTCACACACAATACCCTCCTAATGGAAGCACAAATGTGTGTCCATATCTCACCTTCAACCTTTGTCTCTGTTTCAGCCCGGCTCTGACGGAGAGACGCCTTACGTTACCTCTGACTACAGTTTTGATCTCACCGGTGCTGGAAAGCTGAGAGTGTTCAAAGGATTAACACGACCCAGTCAAATAGGGATGTAATGGCATTTTCTACACGGCTCCAGTTTGACGCCCTTTACCCTCCTCGACTCGTGTCTTATGGCAAACCAATCAGCATTGGCCTCTGAATGTACAGGACTGACATTCATTCAGACACTGTTTTTATTTCCAGACTCAGTGTGACAGAGCAGACAATATTAGACTCTGCAGGAGGTGACCGGCTATTTCCTGTTACCGGACTTTAATTTTGAGAAACCATGGGTGTTCTCAACATTTCCAACATCCTGTAAAGTACATTTGATGGAGATTGTGAAGGAGTTGTATGTTTTGTGTTTTCTGTCACATGGACAATAATATCAACTTTGTGGTTAAAGCTGTTGTTTGGCTTTTCTTTGTAAATTACATTCCAGACATTCAGTACACAACCTGCCAGATATTAAAAAAAAGACAACTTTTTTCTTTCTTTCTTTTTTTTTTTTTCATTTGAAGGTGTGCTTTTGAGGCCAGTGTCTGATGGTTGTGATGACTAATTCTTGTGATACAATTAAAACATTTAAAAATCAGTCAATGGCCATTTAACTGTGAGAAATAAGCTTTTTTTTCAGTGTTGGTTGAGCTATATCAAAAGATTATTTCTGTTTTATGTGTGAGTTATTTTATTGATTAATCAATTATTTGTTTGGTCTATAAGATATCTGAAAATGTTAAAAAGTCCCAAAATGTTAGGTGTGTCCTAAAATTTCTGTTTGATAACCCAAAGATATACAGTTTACTGTCATAGAAAAAGAAAGAAACCATAAAATCTTCAATTTCAAGTAGATGGAATCAGAGAAATTTGATCTTTTTTTCCATAAAAATGTCCAATAATCAACAAGTAATTGGTTAGTCATTCAAACCTGAAAAAAGTTTGATTTTTTTTTTTTTTTTTTTTTTTCATTAGATTAATATTTTTTTTAGTTCCACAACAAGGTCATTTACAGTGTTTGATATGGGAGCATTTGGGAAAGCTACATTAGAAATAAGAAAGTAACCATTTAAAATGTATTAAAAAAAAAACATATAAACAAAGCAATGTTGCATTCAGTAAAGCAAAAAATATATTAAATACACAAAATTATGTATGTAATGTATTTCCAATAAGTCTGGCACATTGTCAGGCACTATTAACTCAACAATAACTACAATATTTGTTAATACGTGTTGCATTATATGGTCACTGCAGAAATTTTGAAATGCAACATCTTTCTTAACCATAAAAACCCAAATATCCACCGTCGACCAAAACCATCTACTGATCTAAACTGTTTCATACCTATTGATCCACTAATCCTATTAATCCATGTAAATAATTGGTGTAAAATACATTTTGTCATGTTTTCACTGTCATCAGATATGACCCATTTGGACCTTCAGAGGTCCCATAGTTACCATGGAAACACTGTCATCTTCTACAACACTGATTCACCAGTGAAACTAATGGAGTTGGATCAACGACAGTAAATGGAGACTTTTATGTTCAATTAATGATACATGTGGTTGAAGAAGTCACCTTTTCTTCATTTTTTAACTTTAATTTGAGCATTTATGAGCATCTACAGCTACTTATCCTACATATTTCAGATGTATCCCTCTTCCAACACACCTGATTCTGATTCTCACCTGACACACCTGGGCAATTTCCCAGCTTGGGATCAATGAAGTACTTCTGATTCACATGATAAGCCTACCAACAAGCTCTGAAAAAACCTGATAATGAGCTGCCAGGTGTGCGGGGAGAGGGAAACATCTAAAACATGCAGGATACGGGCCCTCAAGAACCAGGATCGGACACTCGTGAACTAAAAAATGCAGGATAGTAGCTCTGGAAGACCACTGTTGGTGACCTCTGTATATGATCACACAATTAAATATAGGAAATACATGATTTATACTGAAAAAAACACAGAATATAGAGGATAATGTTATAATAAATGGTGATAAATCAATTAAGAATGAATAAATAGATAGAAAAAATAATTTGGAAACTGCCACAGAAGAAGTACGGGGTTTAAATGAGCCTACATGATGGGATAAATAACATTATGGACTATAATACTAACCCAGTTCCCTCAAGGGGGCAGCAGATGCATGTCAGGCTTTTTCAGATTTTCACCTAACAGATGTTGAGTTGAGAAAATAGCTGCAGGACATAACTCTTGTGAGACACCTCTACAATACTGAAAAACTGAACTCTCGAAGGAATCACCGACCCCATCCCACCATCTCAAGATCACTTTACTGTGTGTAGATTGATTGTGATGTTATTTGACTGGAGGAATAATGGCGGACTGGGCTGTAAACATCCACTCACACAGTGGAGAATTGCTAATTTGTTAAGTGGGCTGTTTTAACATCCCCTCTTTGCCCCTGTGCTTTTTCTTTGTTCGCTGTCCCCCGCCTCTTTATTGAGGGTGGGAGAATACAAACACTGCAGAGCCACATTTTGGCAGAGTCATTGTTTTGGCTTTGTCAGGTCAGATGTTTTCCCATAGACCTCATGGACACTAAAGAGAAATCCCACTTGTTCTCATGGAGTGGGTCCTATGTGAACAGCAAAAATTAGAAATGTCATTTTTATAGCCAGAAAACTATAAATATTAAACCCCTCTTCGTTAAATTTAAATCCCATCTGAGAGGCTTTGTAAATAAATATCACAAACTGATCAAACAGAGTATGAATTTACAGGAGCGGACACATTTAAATATTGATTGTCATGTGGTTTCTCCTGGCAGAATCGGGCTCTTAATCTGGTAAAAGCTTTAAACATCAAGAAAAACATGAAGGCTACCTGTTATGAGCCAAAATAGTGTGTCTTTTTATTTATTTATAGGCTCTGTGTTGTTTATTCTATGTGGATTTGTCATGTGTGGCTCATACAGGCTTGAAAGCAGTGAAAAATACACATGAATGGAACAGGGTAGTGTCTTTAAATAACATTTTAGGATGTACATTCATGTAAAAGCAATGGCGGAAGAAGTAGAGCAGCAAAACTACTCTATTCTGAGTAAAAGCCCTGCATGAAAACTCTGCCTAAAAATACAAATATATCAATATTAAATATACATAAGTACTGAAGTAAAAGGACAAGGCTTAGTCCCTTTGAGTGGTTATTATATGTATGACTTTGAATTATTAATTGTGAAGCGTCCGTGTTGTAGCCATTGGATGTGGAGATTGTTTGATCTATTATTTTATACCAATTTTTATTCACAAGGAGAGCAGATTAATGTCAGGGCTCATATGACTAAAGGGGAATGGATGTGATACACAACTCTTTTTAGTTTCTTTCTTTTTTTTTTCCTTGAAAAGCTACTTTTTGGTGAGTTTACCTAAATGTAAATTAATATTTAGTTGAGCTAAAATGTCAGATACACTGTTTTTTATGAGTTGCAATCAGTGAAAAAAGTTTAAAATCACTGGCTGGATTGTGTTAATATATTGTATTTTAATCCAAAAAGACTCAAACATCCATCACAGATCAAAAGCATCTACTGATCTAAACTGTTCAATACTTATTAATCCACTAATCCTATCAATACATGTAAATAATTGGTGTAAAATACAGTTTTTCATCTTTTCATGGGCAGCAGATATGACCCATTTGGATGTCCAGGGGCTCCATAATTCTAGTGGAAACACTGTCATCTTCAGTAAAACCTATGGAGTTGGATCAGTGACTGGATATTTGCTGAAAAAGTCACTATTTTCTTTAGTTTTCTCCATTTCTGATATAATAACCCTTAACATCAATCCGAGCTTTTATGAAAATCTCCATGATCATTCAATTAAATACAGGAAAACAGCTGACTTATATTGAAAATGTACAAAAATACAGAAGATAATATGATAATAAATGATGATAGACAATTTAAGGAAGGTTAGATATGGAGAAAATTTAATTCAGGAACTACCACAAAAGTAGCTCTATGCATTTGTGGCTTAATAACCAAATATTATAATAGAAATATGACAATATTGTGGCCCCTGATCTAAAATAGATTTAGGCTTACAGTCATGGAAAAAATTATTGGACCATCAAAAGTCATCAAAAACAATGGTTATGCAATCAAGTCCTAACTCCTGTGTGTGTCATGTGACTAAAACAGACAGAGAAGAAGCATTGTGTTTGTCAGTACAATGACATAGATATTGATTAAGATTAAGATAATGATTTTGGTTTTTATCAAGAAAACATGGAAAATGGATAGATATCAGCTCTGAAATGAAACTCTTATGAGCTATTTTGGTTGTTATCATTATATTTGTCCAAACAAATGTACCTTTAGTTGTACCAGGCATTAAAATGAACAAGAAACCAAGCAAACAAGGGTGATCTAATTTTTTTTTTTCCATGACTGTAGACAAACATTATTGACCCACAGGGGAAAAGACTTGGTTACAACAGCTCAGTTGTATACAAAGGCAGTCTTGAAAAAAACACAAATAATAACAATAATAATAGAACAGCATGTAGTTAAAAAAACAAAACAAAACAAAAACTTGGTTACTTTTTTCTTTTTCCCAACCAAGCACATTATTTTTTTTTTAATATGCTGAGAAAATACTTAAAAAAAGGGGAAAAAAAATCACAAGTTTCTAAATATAGACCATGTAGATGTAGAGTATAAAAACGGAAAGACTCAAGTAAAGTTCAAAGGTTACTTGAGTACCTAACTGCTTTCCATCACTGATCCAAAAAGGAAAGTCTGACGTTGGAATCAGCAAACAATGCACTTTGATTAGTTCTTTGTCTGCAGACTGATTGGTTAATCTACTGTTTCAGGTTTCATTTCCAGATACTGTTCAAGCTAAAACCATCTCAGGTTTAACAGTGACTCAAACCCTGCATGCACCCAGCCTGTGTGCAGCTGTTGAATGGATGTGTCGGTGTGTTTGGCGCCTCTAGTTGCAGCCTTGTGCCAATAGACACACACGCGCGCGCGCACGCCACACGCGCACAGTCCTTGTGGATCCAGGTTGTCTGAATGAATGGAGAGGAGCCGATGGTTGATCTCAGACGGTGCTCAACTTCAGCTGCACGTTGCATAAAGTGAACAAAGAAATCCACTTTGGACTAGCTGCTTTAAAGATCCTAACAGTCTGTTCTTTTTTTTGTTTAGTTTTTTTGTCTCGTGGTGTTCCATTCTCTGCACCGAGAGCTCCAGTCCAGACGAAGGACGACGAAGACGTTTCTTTACAGTTTTTTTTTTTTTTTTTTTTTACGCATGTGTGCAACCAGCAACAGGTTTTTCCTCCAGCCCACCACTGATTTTTTTTTTTTTTTTTTACCATTTTACCACAAAATCCTAGCGGTCATTCACCGGTGCTAACTTTTATGTGTTTTTTTAAACCCACGGGATGCTTTTTTGGCCACTCTTTTCCGTGCATTCCCCGCAGCTTTGTGCAGCAGCAGCATCGGCTCGAACCGTCTGCGCACACTGCGTTTTAAGACCAGGAATGGGAAGAAAATGAGAATGCCACAGATCGGACTGCAAAGCAAACACTGCTGGGTGATTTTACACTGAACCGTCCTTCCTGCTACACCGACAGACAGATCCTGAGAGGAGCTGCTGGTGCTGGTTCAGAGGAATTTTTTTTGATTTTGTTTTATTTCATTTTTAATATTCAACCAGGCTTGCATGCGTAGATGGTGCCAAACAAGTGGAGCATGAACTCAGTTCTGCACAAATCGCCACCAAGGAGCTGGCTTGGTCTCAGATTACGATTGAGTAAGTAAAAATTCATGAAGTACTATTGATATACCCTTTAGCATTTATTTCCATGACATGTAAGTGTTCTTGATTTCCCAGTGGTTGCCTCTGTGGGAGAAGTCAGCATCTTGAAATGAGTCACAGCATGACTTTTTCCTCTTTAAAAACACTATGTATACATGTACACATTGTCTCTGTAAGAAGTCAGGGAACAGAGCAGCTCTTGACTTTGATCCTCAGGCTCCAGATCTTTGTTCCATGCTTTCCTCCCAGTCATCAAAGTTAATGGCTGGATTTGGCAAGTGACCTGAGCAATTATCCCAGCTGGAGTCAGAGGTATTTTAGTCAGTGAGGACAGTACACTGTGATCCTACATTTTCCCCCATGATAAAGGGTCTTAATCATCCTGTAAGGATTGGGAAGACTCCGGATACACTCATATGATATATTCTACTCTTTCTAAATCCTCAACCACCTCAATTTATTGCATTTTTCCCAGGTCTGTCATCTCTCGCCTCTCTTTCCAAACTTCCATTTGAACTGTTTTAGTCTTTGCACAGAGGTTTCCATCGTACGAGTAAGTGTGATGCTTGGAGTGCAGGTCATGGGTAAGTACAGTGAGCGAAATAAGCGTGGAGTTAAAGTTGAGAAGTCCTAATTGGTTGAGTCTGGAACACTTCAATGTTCCAGGCCACCAGATTCTTAAGCCTGTCTTAAACATACTGGCCTAATCTGGGAGCAGATGTCTTGTCTGGTGTCTGTCCACCAACATAAAAGAAAAAAAAAAAAACACTGGAAATCCAAGTTTATAATGTTAAAAATATCAGGTATAATCTGCGCAAAAGGCCACCTGATGTTCTGGGCTAAATTAGTAAATAATTTCATATCCAGAAGTTTTGTTATTGTTGTCTGATACAGCAGTTTCTGATGTTTTTAATAGTGTTTCTCTAAATGTGCTTCAATGCAAATTAATGCCACAGCACAAAAGGTTTCTAAGTAAATCGTATGTCTGGTTG
This sequence comes from Maxillicosta whitleyi, assembly GCA_029822895.1. Taxonomy (NCBI): domain Eukaryota; kingdom Metazoa; phylum Chordata; class Actinopteri; order Perciformes; family Neosebastidae; genus Maxillicosta; species Maxillicosta whitleyi. The sequence goes on from JAPSES010000236.1 coordinate 19,315,814, forward strand.
CTTCCACGTTTGTACTTGAAAAGGTGGAGAAAGTTGAGACTGATGGTGGTAACAGATGACCTACAGAATGGTAGTTTGTGCCTGGAGAAACATTTAGAACAGTGTTTTCCCACATGGAGTGGCCTGAACTGTCTAGTAATTGATTAAAATAAATAAATAAAAAATATATGGTGAGTTAATAGAGACAATCACATTCCATCAAAGACATAATGAACTGTGAAGCTGAAACTGAAGCTCTGTGGTTCTGTTTATCTGTCAAATGTTCACTGTGGTCAGTTTCAGATGCTGCAGCTCTTTGATAATTCATAGTTTGAGTTATTTTTTGTTCAGTATTAATTGTCAGCCTTGCCTGAAAGAAAATGAAATTCTCACTTTGTGCAGTAATCTGAACCTGGCTTTTCTGCCTCCGTCCATAATAATATACACTATATAGACTATATGTGTCTAAAAATAACATTTATCTGCAACATAGTATAGCAAACTATCACATGGTCAAAAATGAAAGAATTAATTTTAGCAAAAAAAAAAAAAAAAAGGGTCCATTTTGTATGTCCGAGGTCGTCAGAAAATAAAGGTTGCGAACCATTGATTTAAAATGACTGTGGTTTTAACCTGAGCTCTGAGAGGCCATTTGGTCAGGTCAGCTGCAACGCTTGAGCGTCACTAGATCGGTCTAATCTGCGTGTGTTCTCTGTGTCACTGTGTTTTTGTGTGTGTGTGTCAGGGGTTTTGTCCTGGCTCGTGGCTCGGTACAGTTTAAACTTCCTTCTTCGGACTGTCTTCCTATTGTTCCACTTAGTAATTTCCTTTCTCTTTTCCCCTCTTTGCCTTTCTGCCTTTTCCTGATGACGCCCGGGGTCAACATTCGCTTTTGGTTTGTGTTTTTTTTTCCCTCTCGTCTTCAGCCGCTCACAGATAACCGTCCTGGCTTCACAGATGACTTCAGTGCTCATCTTAATACCTTTTATTTTGCTCCATTTAGGCCCAGGACTGTCAAACTCGTTTTCTTTCTGGGGCCACATTCAGTCTAATCTGATCTGAAGCCAGTAAAATAACAATCACCTATAAATAATAACTTTTCTCTTCTTTCATTTTGTACATTTATAAACTCTCCTTTCACAAAAAAACTTGTGAATAACCAGAAAAAACTGACATTTCTTAAGAAAAATATGTACAATTTTAACAATATTATGCCTCAGCTTATATGTACATGTGCATTACAGGTATGATATTGTTAAAAATATGTTCTTTGGAAGTAAAATAACAATATTCTTCTTCTTGATAGTTGCTTTTTTCAAGCTAAACTAGTCCAGTTGAACCTTTAGATCACATTGGTCTGAATGCAGAACCTGAACTAAAATGACTGTGACAGCTTCGGTTGTTAATATCTTTACTGTAATTTTTCTATTTGACAAATTCATCCCATGACCTAGATTCGACACATTTGGTGGGCCGGTTTTGGTCCTCGAGCCGCATGTTTGAGACCCCTGATTTAGGCCCTATGTGATATACGCTGTACCCAGTAATAACTTTTTCATTGCTCTGGTGCTAATTTTGATCGTGCTCTTGGTCTTAAAACCTGATGACTGCAACTACAAACCTTTTAATGTGGCCACATGAGGCTTGTTTTTTCCCCTAATAGAATGTGATATAAAGTGTAATGGAAAACAAATCAAACTCTGATGCAATGGCTCTCTCTGGTCCTCTTCCTCATGTCAGCCAGAATTTGCTTTTCCTTCGCCTCATCATTTCTGCTGTTGTTGTTGTTGTTGTTGTTGTTGTTGTGTTCCTTCATATGGATTTCACCGCTGCAGGAAGTTTATAAAGACGTAGTTGTATTTCATCATCTTTACCTGAGTTTGACATAGATATTAAAAGTAGAATATTAAACCCTTAATATTCAAAGCCTGTGTTGGTTTCCTATTTCTTTCATGGGGCTTTCCCCTTTGAAAACCCTGCCCTGCTCTTTATTGTCATTGTCCTCAGCTCATAGACGGTCTTGTGGCACTCGCACGCTACCCTTTAGTCCACTATTTCAGCTCCCACTACATTTTTTCCACAGCTTGAATTCTTTATCTGTGTTAAAACGCGTTGAACAATATCATGTTTTTCATGCGACCAAGGTGCTCTGAGCTTAAATCACCTCTGACTCCCAAAATATAGGTGACTATCACATTACACAGATATGACAGGTGCTGTGGGAGGTTGCCGGTGGTCTAACTTCCACAGACGTGTACACTTTATTAAGCTTTCCGTTTTGTTTTCATTCACATATGAAGTCATAACTCACAGCTAGGAGATGTTTACCCCTTTCTTTGCGTATATATTTTTTAACACGTACAATTACTTGATAGTGAAGATAAGCTGCTATGGTATTAGCTCCGCAGCTCCTTTTACATTTACTCACTGTACTTTGTATGGCTGTGACACTTTTTGTGGGACATTGCTTCATCGCAGTAGACATGTTTTTAGGCTTCATATTTCAGATGGTGTACAGCTTTTTGCCCTGAGGAGTGGTACGCGTCTTCCTCTTACAGTACTTGCTTTGCATCATCAGACTGTGAACAAACATGCTGGGCTGTATTTTGCATTTTTCATTTCCATTCAGTTCGAGTAGTGAATCATTATCATGCTTGTACTGTTGGATATTTACAACTGGAGCATCATCAGTTAAGCAAATGTATCACCATCATGTTGTAAATAGACCCATAAGATGTTGTGTCTCTTCATAAAGTGCAAAGGTCACATACATCACACACTGTCTTTAAACTCCAGGAGTGTAACTACTTTTTTTTTTTTTTTTAACTTCCAAATGTGTCCTTCCACACTTCTAACCTCCAGCCTGACTAAATAACTGTTTATGCATATTGCAGCCTTCCACTTGACAATAACTGTACTTTAAGGGAATAAGTGTTTTTGATTTCTGTTGACTCTGTTATTGGATTCTCAGCAGCAGCCCCCACTGCAATTTTAACCAGATTGTTTCAATTATGGGATTATTCATATCAACAAACTGAAGAGTGGTTGTTTGTCCCTCTGAACTGCTGGTTTAAGGATGCATTGGTAAATTACATGTCATCATAGTAATTTATTTGTTGAGGATGGTACTGTACACCGTTTTTCTTGCAGCAAAGTCATTGGGTTTTCAATGACAGAAAATATTAGATGCCTTTTGTGGATCAGGTTGTGTCTAAAATTTCATGAAGCTACTTGTGACGCATTTACAAGGGTCATATTTTGCTAAACCCACTTTTATTAGTCTTTGGGTCATTTATTTGTTTGTTTGGGGACTTTAATTGTTTAAATGATAGATTTTGAACCCTCCAGGTGCTGCGAAGCTATCGTTATATTTTGGCAAAAATCCATTTTAATTCCTGCTTAATTTGTTACGTTTTTAAGTAGTTATGTCACAACATTTGCACATATAAAGTCAAGACTTCTGACAGAAATTTCTCTGAATATGCAGTAATTGTTTATCAACAGCAGCAGTTATAGCATAAACTTTGAGGTGATTACCTAAAATGTTGAGTTGTTGGTTGAATGGTAAAGAGCAGCACAGTCAACAACCTGGAGGGGGCGGGGTGTGATGTGGCTCATTTGCATTTAAAGGGTCAGGGTTCAAAATGACCTTTCTGGTGTCATTACTCAGAAATAGGGTTGAATGTGGACCTGTGGAGTTGAATTAATGAAAAATTCAGACCCATGCAGAACATTTACAGTTTATGTAGACCACGGGGAAACATTTTAAAATACACAATTTAAAAAAAAAAAAAAAAAAAGCAAAATATCACGCCTTTAAAACCATGTAAAACATCTGGGTGCAACAAGTTCTTTTGTGAATCTGTGACGAAATCACACAGTGTACTCTCATTAATTGACTTTTTTTTTTCACACTACGAGTCTTAAATTACTTCTATTCTTAGTTTCCTGGTGAAGGGTTAACCTCGGCCTGTTTGATGGGCCACCTTGCTAAATATAACCCCAAACCTCCTCCACATGGGCACGCACAAGCCTTCAACTGCACTCCCTCTGTCAACACTCCCGCCTCACACACTTTTTTCCCCACAGTGCACACACTCCACTAAACTCATTTACAGTCTTGTTGTATCGTGCCCACTCACACACTCGTTTCTCAACACACCATTAATACTTTAGTGCAATTCTGCTGAAGAGATGGCTCATTCAGCCCAGGCACATTTGGAGGCTTTACTGGCTATTTTTGTCTGACACTAGCACAAATTACAGGGAGTTACTACATTAGCTAATGCTCAGTTGAGTCTAGCAGAGTGGGAAATGCATTTGTTAAAAAACATCTTATTGATCCAGGGTTGCTTATAGTTTGAGATTTTTGTGAACAATGTGAAGAAGATTACACCTAATTATAACGATATCATATTTAGCTCTTGCTGGCAGATGATATAGAGACATTATCCCATTATTTGCACTTATATTTTTCAGCTTAAATTACAATTTCACAAGTCAAATAAGTCACAGTTTGTTGTAAAACTGCCAAAGAATAAGAGTGTGAAAATGTGTAAATTGAACGTCTGCTACACCCAAAATTCACGGACAACCTGTCATCGCAACTTTCTCTTGCCACGATAGGTTCAGAGTCGCCGAAGATGTCTTTGCAGCTTTGACTTGGCCAGACTTGTAGAGATTTCACCTCTTTTAATGTTTTTTCACCTCACTCCTGAAGAATGAGGTGGAGTATGCCAAGGTGTTTTGGTGTTGGTGACTGGTCTCGCACGCAACAAGAGATGCAGTCTACTCAGTCGTTTGATGCGAAATTAGATCTTCCTTCAGTATTTATACAACAAACCGCAACTTTCTTGACATGTAAAATTCAGTTTTAAACAGATAAATATCATATAAATAGTGGCAGAATTCAGACAGGATCAAAAACGCCTCTCCGCATTGATGGCGCGTCATGTTTTTTTCTGAAAGATAATTTTACAAGACAAAAATTCACAGTTTGTAGCAAAGGAAATAAAGAAACTTAATGGACTGCATCTCTTATTGCATGTAATACTTATCACCAACACCAAAACAGCCACAGCCTTACCACACTTAGAAAAAGTTAACATTCTTATCTAGTAAACTAATTATCAAAGTGAGCAGCAGGTGAGATGCTAGTATCCATTAGCAAGATGACATGATAATTTCAAGTGTGTTATGGTCAAAATGTGTTATTTTTCTACCTATGGGAATATTTAGCTCCTCTCAGGCCATGGGGCTCATATGCAGCTCGTTGATTTAGCAAGCTAACAGGTTAGCATAAAGCAGAACGATACAACTAGCTATATGAATATGCTTGATGCTAAAATGATATGTTTATTTGTGGCTAAAGTCAAATTTTTTATTTAGTTTATCAGTTTTGCAATACATTGTGCTTCCATCTGGAATGAAATATGTTATATAAAGTTAGTATAGATAAAGTCTGGAATGCTTGCTCATCTAAGCTAATTAGCTTCAAGTTATATTGTTACCATTGATATTTGGAGTGTTATGAGGAATCAGGAATATCAATGGTTAAAAAGTAAAAAAAAAACCCATAATCTAAATTCTTTGGGAGTACTGATAGTAGAAAAACTAGGCTATGTCGTCCTTTATTCTGGTCATGATTAGCTTTTGGCTTGCTAAACAGATGCCTGGACCTAAACCATGTCAGAAAATTTATTTTGCGCCAGCTTTAAAGAACTGCCAGCTTCTTCTTCACCATGAAAAGCAGATTTAGATGTTTTCATCACATATACATAGTGCACCCCTAATTTCGAATAATAGAATTTCTTTGTAAGTGTTATACTATAAATCTGTATGTGAGATCATTGGCAGTACTAGCACAGAGGCAGGTACTGTTATTCTTGAGATGGGCTATAAAAAGTGTCTTTTTTTTTATTAAACGGTTATGTAATCGATAATGATGAAAGGGGAGGCTGTCTAATGCCTCCTCTGCATGTCTCTTTGTTTCTGCAGTAGGTGGAAATTGGCCTTTGTATTTGCAGTCTAGTTCTCATGCTGCACGACTGCTCTCTTCATTAAAAAGGGAAGCCGCGTGCTCAAAGCTGCTTCAGATTATTACCATATGTCTGCAAAGCCCAGAGCTGAGCAGCAAACCGGCTCCCATCCTACCCTCTAATTTCTTATCCCAAAATTGGACATGTGGGTCTTTGTGTGTGACAACGTCCCTCCCTTCCCCCGGCCGGCACAGTACATTCTCACAGTATTTCTTCTCCCATTTTAGATGTATAACAGCAGTGCATCAACCTTTAAGCAACACTGGAGAAATATTATGCCTTTACTTGAGATATCAAACAGCGTGTTGTATTAACCCTTCTTTTGTTTTTCAAAGAAGTTGAACATATTGTATCAGTTAGTCATCTTATAATGGGACACCCTTTATGTCTTTTTCATCTGTAAGAAACCAGTGTGTGCATTTGTACCTCCACTGAAATAACTGAGCTCAGCCACCACAGAGCTGGTGCATTCATAAAAAGGAATAAATCTTTCAGGAGTCTTAAAGGGCGCGGGCACTAATTAATGCAGAAAAATGTCAGCCTTTTACAGTTTGCGCAAAACATAAAGCAAGTCCACTCTGGGTGTAGGAGGAGGTTTAAAAGAGATCTTTGTGTCACCCAGTCCAAAAGCCATTGGCCCAGATTGCCAGTCCCAGCATGCAACTCACCTCTGCATGAATACAACACTTGTCTGATGGAGTGGGCCGAAAGCCCCCCTATCGTCCAGAGATCCTACACAGGGCTTTAACATGAGCAGCTTGCCTCAAAACCAAGTTTTTTACAGTTTGTGAAACTTTGCCATGGATAAATTTGAGGCTCTGGGGAAGCAGCAGCAAAGGAGATTTTACTTGATGCTGGAGATAAGTTTGCAACACCTTTTGGCAGTTTGACGTCTGTAATTTAGTCAGGAATAGCTCGGTTAAATGGATTAGATGAGGGTAGCATTTGGTGCTTGACAGCCCTTGGTGGGTGGTTTTCAGCAGATGATTAGTAGCGATCTGATGAGCTACAGTCAACAGGAAGAGGCACAGAAAGAACAGTGAAGATACATGTATCGGTGTGTTCTTTGTTGAAAGCATATGCGGGCGGTTATATTACTTGTTGCTTTTTAAAAGTGGCTCGTTAAAAAAACAAAACTTATGGCAGTGGTGAAGCTTATTCTAGGCTTGGAATCAATAATATGGTCCCCTGGAGATGTTATGGATTGTACTTGAGGGAACCCTGCTTGCTTACTTTGACTGGCCTTGAAGTAGAATCAGATTTGTAATGAAAGTTCAAAGTAAGTGTTTTGCGGTTGAGCAGGATGAGGTAATAGTGCAGGTGGAGATTTTGTATCAACATATAAACATATTGGCATTTGGCGTGTTTGACGTTAGTTGGCACGTGTTGTTTTTTGATGATGGATGACGGAAGGGCTGCTTTGATTGGTTGCAGAAGTTAATTCTACTTCAACGATTGACACTTTGATAGACTGCGCCAGGTTAATGAACATTAGGTCGTATATTAATTAGCCTAGAATTAAAGTTGTCATGTTCCTGTACTGGAAGAAGCGAGGTGCCTACGAGCTGGAGGCACTGCCGTCCTCTCTCGCTCACACCGGAATAGAGCGCTACTCCTGGTCCTCATCTCTGGATGTCATCCACGATCTGTGTGGTAAGCTGGGGAAGGAGATGGATCACCTGACTTGTGTTTGTGTGTGTTTGCTAGCAATGAAACAGGAGTCTGTGCAGGACTGGTTTGCATTTTCCATCCATTATCTTTTGATTGTTTACGCTGCACCAGGATACCAGTTGTTAAAAGCACTAGTTTTTGGTTTAATAGAACATATATTAAACCAAAGAATAGTATAAAAAATTTATAAATAAGTAAACATTATAAATGGAACAAGATGTTTTTTTTTTTGGTTTTTTTTTTTTACAATTGGCAAATCCTTTCCATATTCAGTTTGCTGGGTTTTTTTTTTTTTTGTCTCTAGGAATCAGGAGTTGTAAATGACTTTGTGTGGAAGAATGGCATCATGGGAACTGTTTTCACAACCATTAACAAGCAGAAAGCATGTTCGAACAAGCTGTACATTTAATGACATATATTCAGTTTATATCAATATTAGGATTAAGTATTATTAAGTAATATTACGAATATTAAGACTTTATTTCTTATATTATAATTTATAATGAAATGTTGGAGTTAGTAAATGGTATATGGGACAGTGACAGTTGACCTAGTGAAATGGGCTCTTTACATCAAATAGAGTTATGGATTTGTATTAATTTTTCATATTATTGAGAACCTTTGATAGTGTTTAAGTACAGAAGTTCAGAAAATGTACATCATAGGCTTAAGATATTTTAATGCAGAAATTGGGGTGGGCAATAAATCAGATTCATTTTGAATAATCAAGGTTTTGCTGAGACCTTTCTCCATCAATATGATTTGCTTATTGTAATTTATTGATAGTAAATGTGTTTCTCCAGTCATAATGCATATAGTTTTAGCAGATTAAAAAAAAAATCACTTTGTCTTCAGTATGTGTAGCCATAACATGATCAATAAAAATACCTAAGATTAAATTTTTTTGTCATATCAATCAGTTCTAAATCTTCAGATATTTAAGATAGTAATATTGACATATAAGATGGTATTTGTGTCTTTGTTTTTTTGTATTGGCTCAGGTTTTTATAAAAATCTAGGTGTGATCTTGTATTTTGTTTTGTTTTTTTATGGTTAAAACTGAAGCTCTAAATATTATATACTGGGAATATTTAAGAAAGATGCATAAAAAGGAGAAAAAGCCAAAATCAACACTTCTACAAAGTTCAACCTCCTTTGTCTATCTAGACAATATGCTACTGTGTAACATTCAACATGGATCAGACATGACTTCACAGTGTTATATACTTTTCTGTAAGCAGATGATCTGGTTGAGTTGCATTCTGAGCTAAGCGTTTCAGCACCATAATGGAAAGGTTTTTTTTTTTTTTTTTTTTTTTTCCATTGCTCTGTTCTTCCGTGGAAAGCACTGGGTGACCTGGCATGGAGACAGCCTCACATGAGTAAGAAGAGAGGGAAAGTGCAGATGAGAACAGCCCCAGAGATGAAATATTTACCACTGAAGAAGTGCATAGCTAAACTGAAATGCTTCTCTGTCTTCTCTCAGTGTTTTTTTTGACGTGGCACAGGACCACTCGCCTTCCGCTGTGCCACCCGATTTATGCCATTAGTGAAAGGGAAGTGATAACACAGGGTAGAGAAGGAATGTTCTTTATCCTCTTCCCACTGCCAACCAGCCTCTTGGAAATCCGGCGACTTTCTGGTCAGCTTAAAGACGGTTCCTGCTGAGGCAGACCTGTTTGGCAGAAGCCGAAAGGAGGAATGCCAAAGAAGAAACAGTGTGGCTTTGATCCTCACCTTTTCACCATGTCTGTAATTAAGCTTGCAGCTTTTACTGAAAACATTTCCGAGCTCTGATGGATCATTTGCTGCTTAAAGATACATTCCCTTTATGCAAAATTTAGAGTGGATGCTATTAGCGTCTTCATTCTAAGCCCCGAACTCTTCTTGTATATCATACCTGTCCTGTCTCACCTGGATTTCCCTAAGTTGTCGCTATAAATCTACATTCCTTGCTGTAGGAAGACATTCCAAATTTGTACTCGTGAACATGAACAACAAGTGCCTGCAGCTGTCTCAGTTAATGGGTCTCCAAGTATTTTGTCTTTGAAGCCTTTTTTATGAGCTACAGTAGCAGCTTCTTTTGTCTCGCAACATGCCAATAATTATTAGCGTGATCGTGCAAATTTATTTCTCTATGTTTTAGGTTTCTTGACCATACGTTAAACAATCCTGCAGGTTGAGATTTTTTAAAAACACTTTCCAATACGAAACAACTCCAGTTTGTTGTAAATCTGTAACTGAGATACTAGAAGATGATGGTATCACACCCCAATTGGAGCATTTCTGTTATTGCTTTGAGCAAGCATCAAATGTCAAATGTGCAATTGCGGAAGAAAAATATTAGACCACCCCTTGAATTTCTTGTTCATTTTAATGCCTGGTACAACTAAAGGTACATTTTTTTGGACAAATATAATGATAACAACAAAAATA
>JAPSES010000236.1:19336216-19353406 GCA_029822895.1 Maxillicosta whitleyi
CCCCCCCCCCCCCCCCTCTCATTCCAAACATGTAGCCCCCAGCCTCACGGGTCTTTATTGTTTTTGTGAGCTAGCTAATTGAGGAGGATTTAAACACAGGTCATCTCGGATTAACCCGAATGACAAAAGAACAGAGAATAGTTTGTGTTCGTGGTCAGCGCGCTAGACTGTAACGGGACATTTAAGCCATAAATCACAGTCACACCACCGCACCATAACATGATTGCACATATGCAACACTGTAGTCTCCCACACACCACGCCGCGCTACACTCAGGCCATCTCAGGGTGCATCAAGTTCACATTGATATGAAACCGAGAAATGCACCAGCGTCAGATAGAAGAAAATAAGGATAGTGAACATGTTTAGGAGCTCCACAGGCCAGGATTACTGCGCCCACTTATACATAAAAACATTGATTATCCATATAAAATGATAAAAAGAAAAAAAAAAAAACCTGGGGCAGAGGCTCTTATAGTATCATGGAGTCTGCTTTCATTGTTCTTTTTGGGTTTTTTCATACCTGTAGCTGGTTATTTGTGCACATCAATATTATCGGAGGTAGAATGACAGTGGATTTGAAGGACGAGTACATTAAGCATAGTTTATAATATAGAATGCAATTATTATTAATTATAATATATGGAGTACTTGCCTGGTTATCATATCATCATGAAAACTGAACTGAAACAAAGTCAATATATTAATAAATCAATCATTTACACTGGAAAACAGACATAAGGCATAATAATAAATAATAATAATAATAAATAATAACTTCAGTGTGATAGAACAACTTATTTTGAGACAGTAGAATTTGAAAATATTAGATCATTTTCACTTGTTCCTTTGGCAGATTATTATTATTATTATTATTTTTGCATAATTCAAGATTATTTTTCTTAATTCAAGCAAAAAAAAATCTGCCAGTGGAACAAGTTTAAATTGTCTTGGTAAGATTATTTATTTTCAAGATCTATTGTCTAAAAGTAAGTTCTTATATCTTACTGATAAAGTTACTCTTTAAGTGATTATGTCTTATTTTAATGACATATTTTGACTAGAAATGAGAAAAATACACTTGGTAAGATTTTGATTTTTTTCCAGTGTAATAAATCTCTCTGCCTGAATTTGATCAGAATAATTTCTTCAGTACATCTGTAAATGTGTTTCTTATGTTTTGAGCTAATACAATTCCCTCAACCAGGAATTCCACTTGAGAGATCTGACTGTGAGAGCCAAATTTAGTCAATACTGGCTTGTCTAATATCTTATTGATTCAGTCTATTGAATTATTCAGAAATATTTTGTGTTTGTACAGCATTTGTTCACAGCAGAATGCACCTGTGGTTAAATTCCCCTTATCAAGTACGTAAGATAATGGCTCTGTAGTGGTAAATCTGAGTACACACTGTACAACTTGGTTCTTTCCCAGACAAAAGATGATGGAATGTTGTGATATCTTTGGTTGTAGCACTGATTCACAGGCAGCTATTGTCCTGGTTTTGTGAGCAAAGACAGTCTGGGACTAAATTTGAAATGTTATCCTAAATTTCTGACACTATGAATCTATTAAAGACACACAGACTTCAGTTTTATTCGCAAAGCTGTCATTTCAGGTTAGGTCACAATAGGGTCCACATTGTCCTCCTTCCCCGTTGCTCTGGATTTTTCCAAACACGTAAATACCAACATTGCAACAGGGTGATCAGTAGCTCAGTTTAATTGTTTACAGCTACTGGCAGCATTTGTTAAGAAACCTGAGATTGAGTTAATTTGATCTGCACAGTCTGCATGAGTGTCGTACCCAAAGTTTTAAGATCCCTGTAAGGAACTGTGGTTGAGAACATATAAAACTGATGAAATCATCTGTAGAATCATTTAACCCATAAAGACCCAGTGCCAAAGACCCAAATAAAATGTTCTTATTTTTTTTTTTTTTTTACCTTTCCTAAGTGATTTATCACCATTTACTCTAATATTATGTTCTATATTTTGCAATTTTCTGTGAAAATCCAGTATTTTCCTATATTCAATCCATTGATCATGTAGATGTTAATTAAAGGTCAGGTTAAAGTTGAGCATTATTATACCCAAAACAGAGAAAAATGAAGAAAAAAATCAATTTTCAGCAAAATCTATCATTAACTGAACATAAACTCAGTGTCTCCATCCACTGTCATTTATCAAACTTCATGGGTTTTACTGGTGAATCAATGTTATAGAAGATGACGGTGTTTCCACGTTCATTACCAAGCCTCTGAACGTCCCAATGGGTCATATCTGATGACCATGAAGAGACGACAAACTGTATTTTACTCCAATTGTTTACATTGATTTGTAGGATTAGTGGTTCAGAAGTTATTAAATGTTTTAAATCAGTAGATGCTTTGAAGACTCGTTGGGTCTTTATGGGTTAAGGTACTAAAATCTACTAAAATTCTCACTTCAAAGACTTCAAGTTAAATAGACCTCCTTACCACTAATAAAACAGGGTTCCCACGGGGTCTTAAAAAGTCTTAAAGGGCTTGAATTTACAAATCTATCATTTAAAGGACTAATATTATACTTTTTTGAGTGGAATTATTTTCCAGTGGTCTACATAAACTGTAAATGCTATGCTATAAGTTTTTACTACAACTGCTGCTGCCAATAAACAATGTCGTACACAAACAAATGTTCATTGGAAGTCTTGACCTTATATGTGCAAATGTTGTGATGTAACTAGTTATAGATGTAACAAATTAAGAAGAAATTAAAATGGGTTGTAGAAATCCACTTGATTTTTGCTGTAATTAATATAAAAATAGCTTTGCAGCACCTGAAGGGATCAAATTCCAACTTTTTGAACAATTACCGTCCACAAATACACAAATAAATATAGCAAAGACTAATAAAAGTGGGTTTAGCAAAATACAACCCTTATAACATCATAAAAAAGTGTTGAAAAGTATTGAATTTGATATGGTAGGTGCCCATAAACTTGTTGGTTATATTGTGTTTAAACGTGTCCAAAAGTATTCAGTTTGACCTGTTTCAACTCAACAGTTTATATTGAAATTTGGAATGAACTATCGCTAACTTTGCAGCAGTGAGAAATGACTTACAATAATGGAAATCAAGGCGTTGGAAAATGAATAAATAAATTCTGAGTCACCAATTGTTGCCAGTATGGGTGTGAAATAGGCAATACATTCTGTTCTGAATAGTCTTAAAAAGTCTTAAAGTTACCTGTAAGAACCCTGTAAATCTGAGCATAATAATAACAATAATAATAAGTATTATTATTATTATTATCCTCTGGTATCTGTAAGCCAATTCCTCATTCTTGAAACTTAAACATTTTTTAAAATTGTATCATATATTTTAATTTTCATAACCACATTGAGTTCTGAGCTGTAAAACCCATTCAGCTCCATTTCAAAGTGGAATAGAAAGTCATTTCTTTTTTTATATCCATCCTAATTTAATTTCAGCATAAAAATGTGCCGCCCGGCCCAGTTTTTGATTACAAAATTGAATTAACAGACTAAACAGAAGACACACTGTTAAATTATAAATAAATGTCTGTGGTATGTTGTGACATAACAGATATACTTCCCACTCCCCCCGCTCAGTCAACACTGTTTTCAAAGGAACCCAAGTGAACTCCCTCATTTGACCTTTTGTCACGGCGGGGTCAAAGTTCACATGAGGCGCTAAATCAAGCAGGACTCCTCAAAGATTTGATGACGCTCACTAAGTCGTACGTTTTGGGCTGAATCAGTTGAACCATCAAAGGCTTTTTTTTTTTCTTCTCTTTTTTTGAAGAAGGTTCCTAATTCCCAGGAGAAACAGAAGTTTCAGTATGAGTTTACATGAGTCAGCTGGGATGTGTGCGAGCATGTGGGGGTGTGATTGAGAGGATGGGCGGGGTTTGATGATCTTCTGCCTGTGCGTGTACGTGTGTGTGTTCCCAGTTGGCTGCTATAGTAAACAGAGTGAGCGTCTCAGCTCTCTTCCTTCGTTCTCTCTGTTTGTCAGATTTACCCTGTTTGGTGTTTTATCCTAAAGATCTGGATTATTTGAGGAATTTGACATCCATACTCTTCTTAGAGGCTTTGTGGGGTGTTCAATACAGGTTGGGACTAAAACTTTGGACACCTGTTGCCTGTTGGATATTGACGATATTGATCAGTTCTTCTACAAACAACTCAAAGGGCTTGTCTTTCCTTGGAAGAGGTCTTTTTCTATGGTAGGTACATACTCTCAAGCCTTTTTTAATGGTTTCTTGCATGAAGGCACTTTTGTACAGCGTAATAAAATAATCAATCAGGGTTTTTTTTTTGGCTTATGTGTGGTTGTTTAGCTGGATTTTGCTTTTACAGATGCTCTAGGTTTGTATGTGTTGTTGAAATATTCATTCATTATAAGTTAAAACAGTAGATGGAGGACGACGATAGAACATAAACACGTTAATGGGGTTACCATACACTTTAACTAATTTACTTAAAATACCTTTTCCATCTGTGAGGTTATGAAGTTAGCTGTAAACCCACACTTTAACTTTTCCTCCTATGTCTGCATATTTCACATCTGCTTCTGATATAACACACCAGCGTTCCCCTTCTTTCCATCATCTTCAGACCAAATTGAAAGTGGTCTACAAATAATCAATTTCCATGTCAAATTTGGAACAGCTTGTGTCCAAATTATCTTTCAGTTAGAAGCTGTGATTTAACTTGGACCAGCTCATTGTGATATAATTTTTTTTTTAACTTCTCTCCAACTTCCTCCTTTTTTGGTCTTGCTCACCACCCTCTTGTCTATCTCTCCTTCTTCTCCTGCCCTGAAGCTATGGATAAGAGGGCTTGTTGCATCATAGTCCAGCCTGAGACATTCAGTCAGTCAGTACACTTGACTTTGTTAGTGCAAAGAGAGACCAGCTGTCGGTGAGTGCTGCTTCTACCTTGTATTGATCATCCTGAGCTGGACTAACTGGAGTGTGGAACTAGGCTGCCTTGACTTCTCCAGTTCTAAGAGGATTTAACGGTGTTTCCCTTCTTAAGAAGAAGCTCCAATATGTTGTTTTGCTCGGTGACGACACTGTGACAGTGGCATGTGTCATTTGGGTGTCGTGTAAATATTTGACTTGGCTGCACGGAGTCAAAGATGCTTAACTTTTCGACTGAATCCTAAAATTAATGGTTCAAAAAGCAATCCCAGTCAGAAAAATGGCTTGTGGAAGATGAGGAGGTAATATTTTTCTTGGGCAAATTTGCTGCATGTTGAAACATACCTTTCAATGGAATGCACAAAAAAGGAGTTACAGTGTTTCCTGTAAGCATGTTTGTTCCTGAGTTTCTTCCCCAGAGTGTCTGTGTGGACCTTTGGGCAGTGTTGGATTTCACCTTTAGATTCTCAGTGTACGTCTTCGCTGTATGCGATAATGAACGAGTCAGACGATAAAGGCTGTAAACGGCTGTCGATCAGGATAGAGTTTTCACGGAGAGTTACTGATCTGCTCCAGTCAGCGCAACTGGAATTCACATGTTTATCACCAGAGGAGGAAATGTAAATGTTTGTGTATATATATGCTGATGTCACTGTGTGTGTAATGAATCACTGGCTTATTTCTCATAAATGCCTATAGTGTGCAATATGGGAAAAACCATTCTAAATTCATCATGTCTCACAGAACAGAGAAGAATGACATTATGAAATGCAGTGTACGGTTACAGTCTTAAACAAGCAAATGAGTCATGGGCTAATCTGCTGATAAACTGGATATGAAATGCTTTTTTGGAAGTAATTCTGATTCATAATCAGGACTGATTACTTATGTTCTTTTTTAGACGTTTATCCAGCGTTTCTTTTATTTATAGTAACATAATATATGGAAAACAACAACATTACTGCTTAATGTTGGCAATTAATTTGTTTCCAGTCTGAAATGCATCATAGTTTAGACTGTTTCCACATTGACCTGGAATTTATCGCCAACATTATAGTTATGAATTCCCGTAAATAATCATAATGAGCTATAGTTTTGTGTATTTAATCAGTAGATCATCTGAAACCTTGCTTTCCTCCTTAGTCATGAGCGTTGAGTTTGTTATCATTAGAATTACCGGAATTATGCTTAAAGTATCCATTACATGTGTCCGGTCAAAAAGTGTGTGTAATAGTAGTTATGTACGTCTACTTTGTCTTCCAGATATTGGCTTTTAATAGGATGACTTCATTCTCGGTTAAACACCTGACCTCATGCCTGCTCGATGTCTGTGACTGAATATAATTCAGCTGAATTTGCCACCGGGGGGGGGGGCTTTTGTGGACACTTAACATGTGTCGGGCTAACATACACACAGTCATGCGACATGTGTTGGGCTCTTGGACGGAACACAGCAAGTGCCTCTGTTTCAGTAAATCCATGTGTGTGTGTGAGGCAGCACAGGAGGGTACTGTACCAGAATAAGGCAGAGTTGGTTAATAGGAAGCAGGCATGCAGACAAGCAGGCAGTCTGGTTGCATAAGGGCCGCATTAAAAAAGCCCAGTCCTGGCTCTCCTCCTCCACCTCTGCACCCAGCCAAAGGACAGATGGCTGCAGAAGAAAGAAAGCAAGCGGCAGCAGCTCTCTGCCATGCCACTCCAAAACAGATGCATCATTCATTTATTGAAAAATAAATCAGACCTAGGCCAGGCTTGCCCAGGCTTCCCCTTTTGATCTCTTTCAGCCTTCCTGGCCACTGTTACTAATCCCACCTACTGGGTCATGGCTAATAGCAAATCTGTACTGTTAAAGAAAGCACCGTACGTACATATACTGTATATATTACAGACTTATGAATACTCTGACCCCAAGAACACAATAAAAATTGGCTTTAACAAGAAAGGAACCTCAAACAAGTAGCATGTAGCAGAGGCTGACCTTTCTTGACCTCTGTCAGATCAGCCTGATGAAGAACATGTTCCATTTTTTACGCATTAACTCTTCAAAGTTTTTCTCTTCACGATCCATCATTCTTAATGCAGGCGCTGATGCTGGGTTTTTAGCTGCTGTTAAAAACTGGTCAATATCTTAAGAGCACATCTGCGGTCTGGATGGTGATTGGCTGGAACAGTAAGTTATGCCAGCATTTGACCGTGTACTTTAGATGATGAACAACTGAAGATTAGAGTTAAATAGCATTGTTTAAAGTTATGTAACTGCCGCTGTCAAAATAACCTTTAATGTTTGGACCATCATAAGGATACTATTATATCATAATGACTAAACTTACAGATTTTTAATTAATGATCAGACTTAGTTTTGATTGTATTTTAAGCACTAGAAATAATAACCGAAGAAGTATTACGGACTTATAAACATCATGTCATTATGTCTCTTAAATTAATATGATATTTTGGTAAATCTATTATTTATATTGACAACAAAAAGTCTATATCAGTGTCAGATCAAATCAGTGCTTTTCTGATGTTTGCATGTCTGTGGTGTTGATGCATAGGTCAAAGGTTTGTGCTTTAGTGTATTTGACTGTGAAAATCAGACAGTTCTTGTCTGACTTTCTAAGAGTCGTAGACTATGAACCATTGGTGATGTGTACTTGTGTCTGACTTTTGGGTTATCTTTGATTTGTTCGATGTTGTAGATGGAATGAGTTGTTCCGACCAAAGTCTGTCTGTGCGTTTGACTGAATTCACTCCAGTCATAATGTCTGAACAAGACCATGCATGACTGTGCCTGCAGTCTAGGACTAACCAATCATTTGCGTGCGTAGGTGTGTTTATTGGGATGCACTTTAGCGTTTTTCTTTTTGGTGTCAAGAGAGAAATGACAAGGCCGCGGTGGGATTTTTGAAAATAAGAGGGTGGGAGGCTGACTTGAGTCGACTCCTCCAGCTCCTCGTGACTGACTACGAGGAGCCAAGTTAATGCTAACATAACTTACCGCTGAGGAGAATCTCATCCAGTTGCCAAATCAATGATAACTTGCATGTTAGTACAGGACCTTACAGCAGCCTTTTTCTGTGGGAGTGGAGTGATGGTAAGCATTAACGTTGGCCCGTGTAATTAAACACACTGTACCTGGATGTCACCCGTAGTCTCAACAAAGCGCCGTTAAAAAACTGAAATGTAATAAGACTTTTCGGCGTCAGACACAACACTGGCCTAAATGAGCAAATAGAATTTAGCCAAACACTATTATCCAGTGTCCTGATAAAAAAAAAAAGCTTTAATCAGGCTGTTGTGTTGATTCAGACTGACTTGGGTTTCATGTTTTTGTGTTTGTGTGTGTTGTGTGAGGCTGAGGAAGGTTGATGATGGCTGCTGGGAACAATGACGGTGATTTGAGTTTGCTCTATGGGTGTGGGCACCACTATGACAAACAGCTGTGTGTTATAGCAATAACACACAGTAATAAATGTGTGGGAACTCCGGTTTTCACAATATGTCTATAAAAGATAAGATTTTACATTTTTTCGCGGCCTGTGTTTAGGTTATGTTTTTACTTTATGATGCACGTTAAAAGTAACCCTTACGCTCTGTGGTAACTCCAGGTGCTCACACATCTACACAGCAACTATAAAAATAAGTTTATTTATTTTTATTTGCACCTTATTTAGTTAAATTAGGTTGGTTTGTTAATTACTTACCCATTCGCTGTCATTAACTTACCTGCATATGCAATAAAATGATCAAAGCTTGATATCCCAACCCTGAAGATGCACAAAAACTATTGCCTGCAGCTTTCATACTATTTTCTTACTCCTTCTTTGACCTGATGCAAACACAAATATGCAGATGGTGATGCACACTATTACATAAGTGCTAGGTGTGCTCTGGCAGGACAAGCTGTTCCCGAGAGGGTTGTAAGATTTAGGAGGAAACCTAGTCAGGCTTTAGGACGGACAGGAGGTTTTGGATTTTACAAACCAATGAATGTTATTAGTGTTGTTCTGGTAGATGAGGCTGAAGAAAGAGAGAGAAAAGAGCATTAAAGAGCAGAACTACTTTGTGATGGACAGGCACTGAGTCCACATCTGTAATCTGGGTCTGAGTTTATCTGTGGCCTTTCCTTCAGTGCATCATATGTTACACAAAAAGTGATAGCTCATGCATTTTCCAGTATTTCCAGGATGAGGCCAGTTGTCCAAACTTATGTAAAAGTGCCCACAAATGTTCTTACTTGCTGTTTTTAATTCTTTTATACTGTTTCTTTTCCCCTGTCGTTGTATTTCAATGTCCCGTGTGAAGCACCTTGAAATGTCTTCTCGCAGAAATGTGCTACAAATAAACTTAAAAGAAGCAAAATTATGGTGATGATGAGAACAGCGCAGTCCCACAATGTTCCACCCTTAACTACAACTCACTTTTTGGACATTTATTAAGTCCAGCTGTCTTTCCCGTTGGTTGATAGACATGATTATTCACTCTTAAGGTTTTTGCATCACACTCATTAGGGCTGCAATCAATGATTATTTTTGTAATTAAAAAAACAACAACAAAAAAACTCTTTATTTATGAGTGTTGTTTTTTTTTTAACAGATACAAAAAGCAGAACAAACAGGTCAGGAGGTCAAGGGGTTACAAAGGTCACATT
Organism: Maxillicosta whitleyi; assembly: GCA_029822895.1. Classification (NCBI taxonomy): domain Eukaryota; kingdom Metazoa; phylum Chordata; class Actinopteri; order Perciformes; family Neosebastidae; genus Maxillicosta; species Maxillicosta whitleyi. The sequence goes on from JAPSES010000236.1 coordinate 19,345,801, forward strand.
GTTTGGACACGCCACACAATTTTTACACTTAATGGTTTACAGGTTTGTCTCACAGGTTAGGTAAACATGCCGTTTTCCCCCAATGTTCTTCACCTAATTCTTTCTGCAGTTGTATTGTGTAGGGCATCTGTTATAGTAAATGGAGATGTTTTACAATATGGTTAGAGACGGTTATCGGTGAACATTCTCTTAAGTCAGTATTTTGTAATGGTCTTTTTAACGTGCTGCCAGCAACCTTAAAGAGGTAAGACTCATTCGTACTAAGATCATCAGGTTCATGACTAAGAAAGAGGGAAGTGAATGATGTGCTGATTTTAAAACCCAGAACTTTAGAGATGATTCCAGATACTTCCTTCTGGTAAGTTTTGATCTAGAGGGGCAGGACCAGAAAACATGGGTGTGATCCACCATGGTTCCTCCACATCCTCTCCAGCAACACTATAATACCAGTCATAGAATCATTTTCTTGGTTATTTGCTTCGAATGGAAAATACTATTTCACAATGTCACCTTCCTAAAATAATTGAACAGTCATTTTTTTGGTTTTACATAAATGAGTCTTTGTCTGAATCATCAATTACCCAAATATACTTCTGGTTAAGGTTTTTGTGTTTTCTGAGAAATCTCAAGAAATTACTTAATTTAGTTATTTTAGGTGATCATATGATATATTGTACCATACTGATGCATGGTTCTACATAGATTCTCCAACACTTGCATCCCTGTGACGTTCCTCAAACACAGTCACTACATCTGAACAAATGTTTATTACCAAACAGTGTGTGTGTGTGTTGGAATAGCCACTAACCTCTTTGTGTTTTTGTGTACGGTTTTATCTCTATTCGTGAATTAAACATCCCAATCCAGTTAATAAATCATTACACAAAGAAAATACAAACGTAATTTCTTTTTTATTGGTATTTTTTTCTCTTTTTTTGAGTTACATCTGCTTCGTACTGATCTTTGAAGTATTGTAAAATTGCTGGATCACGATAATGTCATAAGTTATTCTGTGATACTTCTACTTCTAAAACAAATCTGTGTAGGTCTAGTTGCTCAGTAGAGGGTCTCATGTGTTTATACCCCTGTAGGATGGCAGTGTTTGGAGGATTAAGTGTTAATATAATAATCCTGATTCATCCCAGGAACGTCTAGTCATCATCGCTCAAAGAGAACAGCTTTATTACAGTTGAGCGACTGATGAACTGCTCATCGATGACACAGCGTTGGAATGGGCATGCCTGTGTATGCATGTGTGCAGAGGGGACTGGTTTGGAAACCAGGGTGTATAAGCAAATGCCACGTGGCTCTGGATGTGCTAAGCCAGGACGAGGGACGCTATGGGGCCGTTGTGTGTTCTCAGCTGTTGCGGAGAAGTGGTGTGTGTGTGTGTGTGTACAGTATATTTGTGTGTATATGAATTTCATCTAGAGTCACTCCTCCTGCCCCCATACCCCCTTGTTAACTAATCTCAGAGCAGGCATGCAGGGTGAACGGGTGGATGCACGCGACATACACTCACATGACACATGTTGCCTCGCACACATTTGATACATTCACAGTACAAAGCACACATTGCTTGCCCTGTCAGCTGTGCCGCATCGTCACCTCCTCCTGTAGTCGGCTTTGCTAACACACTCCTCCTTCTCCTGTTGTGTTGGGAAAACTGATCCTGCAGATAGAGCAAAGGCTGGATAATGAAATTCAGGGCAGCCTCAAAGTATCAATCATGCCTCTCATCAATAGGAATGTTGAGTATTGCAAAAATCCTGGTCAGGTGTGTATCTTTCTTGGTTTGAGGTTTTTTTTTTTTTAATCCATTTTGTCCTTCTGGGTCCTGCAGCACAGTCTTTTCCTCATTTTTTCATGATGCGCTGGTTTGTCTTGGCCAAAGTGTCAGATATTTTCAACTGCTTTCTTTCTTTCTTGCAGCTACAGGAATGTGCACACCCAATCTCAATAGTTAGGAAGGCCTACCTATCTGGACTATTGTCTAAATATGGCATCTGATTTGCGCATACTTCTCTGGCAGGGTCATATGTGTCCACATCTCATGGCGAACATACCACCTCTATGTGAAGAGGCGTTTGACTCCAGTACATGAAATTGTGTGGGCATGCGTTGAGGTTTACTTCAGAGAAGCTCAAGTAGGTGATGTTGTAACAGATATGCACGCCTCTGCCGTGGAACCATTCGTGGCAGGGCGGCCATCAAGTAAAGCAGTCGTCTGAGGTCAGTGAGTCAGTCAAAAGTGAGACACTTCAATCCTTTGTATCCTCATCCTGTCAAACGTCATAGATGGAGAAATGAGTTCACCCTCTTTTTAACGCATTTCCCCTAAGCTGCGTTTTATAGTGGTGACTGAAAAGTGAGCGCAGACACAACAAAACCTGCATTTCAAAAAGCAGATGTCGTTTTTAGAAGGTGAATGTCAACCAGATGGGTCGTGGGAAATCACTTTTTTTATGTGGTATTTTCTAAATCTATAGTAGTTAGCATTGAAGCCTTTGTGAAACATTTGATTTCCATTGTTTTGTGTGTGTTTATTTTTTTGTTCAAATTGTGTAAGTCAATTCTTCTCAGGCTATTAAATGTTTTTACCACTAACTACACAGACGTGTCCAAAGTTAGAAAGTTTATTGCACTGTTTGTAAGTTACATTATGTTGCTTGCATACATTAGATTTAGGTCAGGTCTCCCTTGAAAAAGAAAGTTTATCTCAAGGGACTTCCTGGTTAAATTTTAAAAAAAAGAAAAGAAATTAATATTTAACCCTGCTTGCTACCTACATAGTTTTGGTGTACTCATTAATGCATGTTGATGGCCGGTCTGTGCTCAGATATGTTTAGTCTCCCTTCTAAATAAATGTATGCAGATATATATTAGTTTTTATTATTATTATTATTATTATACTAATTCTCCTTTACAAATATCTCTAAAAAGTGCAAGAAACCTGATTTTGACTAATTAGTGCAATGGAGTTGCCAGAATTCCCAGATTGCATCGTTGCTTTACATATTTATTTATTTAATGTTAAATGTTAAATTATTGTCTCATGCTATTAAAATCTGCATCCAACAGTATTCGTAGCTGCGATTCATCCTTTAACTCCACTTGTCTTTACTGCCAGAGGGCCACACTAACTGTGCTAAACAAGGCCTCTGACTTGTTTTGTTTCGCCTCAGAGTTCACTTGACTTGACTGACTCTTTCTATTTAAAACCTCTCGCTGGTTGGGGCTGAGCCTGGGTGTAGTGACCCTGGTCGTATGAGAGGAAGGGAGGAGTCGTTACTGGTGGCAAGAGAGAGAGCGAGAAAAAAGGAGGTGAAGACCCTGGCTCGCTATGCTCAGAGAAGGGCTGTTTAATCTCTGCAGGACCGTCAGATGGCTTTGACAGAGCACAGGCACCAATTAGGCTGCAAGATTAGGAGGGGGGGCTTTGTACTTCTGAAAGGCTTCTGGACGGACCTTTTTTTTTTTTCTTCCTTCCTGCCACGGGTTTATATCTTTGCTGGGGCTCCTCACCCTTCCTTAACCTTATCCCTCCCTCCCTTCCTCCCTCCTTCTGTCCTCCCGCAGCCCTTCGACCTGCTCCTCAAAATCTGCGATTATACCTGGCTAGACATTGAGAGCAGTGGATTAATAAGGCAGCTTGTCAGTGTGGCTTTACAGGGGCACTCTGTAGAGTGAGTTAGCAACACAGCGAGGTAGCAAGTTGGATGTTTATTGGGGTCCTGGGTCCCTGCTGGCATGGATACTAGGGAAACTTGCAAGAGTCCGGGAAACTTCTGCTCCCATCTGCAAAATATAACGGTATTGTACAGAGGGTTGGGGCAGATTCAATGTAATTCACATCTTGAGTATGAGACATAAACACTCTTAGATATAGCATGTGGCAGTTCTTATTTATGTCTTATGGCTACATGGTTTCTTATGGCAGGCTTAGACAATATTGTTTAGTCTGGGAGAGATGTCTACTTCTTGCATATCTCTGTATACGAAAGCTCGAGCCCTGTTATGCGCACATGTACTCACACACCCATGCTTAGACACACTGCTCCTCCTGAGTACATGGAAACAATGACAGGAAGTACATTAGCAGGACCTCCATTGTATCTCCCCATACATCCTTGCTTCCTGAGCTGAGATTGGGTGATGCCGAGGGGCCGGGTAGCAGCCAGTCGGGACGCAGGGTGGAGTGAGGAGATGTCCCAGAAGTCCCAGTGTGCTGCCGCAGTGTGGTAAAGAGCAGAAGGGGTTGGGTGTGTGTGTCTGGCCAGAGACGTAGGGAGCTTAATCCTGTGGCCTTCTGCTGCCTGTCGCCTCAGCTCTGCAGGGCTTTTGCAGCCTGACCTGTGGTCAGTTCATTGCTTCCTCCTCTCAGGGTTTCTTTTTTTTTTTTTTTTTTTTTTTTGAGTTTGCAAAGGATTAAGATTAGATTGAGCTGGTCTGAGATCCTCCCAAGGTGAAAAACTGAGTGTAACTTTAAGTCAATTAGTTGTCCTGCCAAAGAGGGGGACAGATGGTGGGAAAGAGGGAGTTACAAAACCTCAGGAATGCCAATGGCCGCTTCTGTGGTCACTTAATTGTGGCAGAAACAATAGTACAGGAGGGGGCTGTTTATTCTAAATGTGTGTGAATGTGTTACCCTTTTCACTTTGGGCCAGTAGTTTAAATGTTATGGTATTTCAATGCAGACACTTTGGGTACTTGCATTTACATTGATCTGACTTCCTGTTGTCCTCTTCTCCTCTCTGCATCTGTATCTTGTGTACAGGTTTGCCACCATCCAGACTGCCAAGACCTGAATAACAAAAGCCCCCTTCACCTGTGTGAGTCATGTGACTCACGCTGTCATTCCGAGAATACAGACAACATGCACTTTGACCGGCACCCGCGATTTGACTTACAACCTCAAGGTACACCTTTTCTTTTAACTTTCTTACAACAGTTGCCTCATTCTGATGTGTATTAGCATCATGCAAACTAAGCTTTTTAGTGTTTCCTAGATGGCAAAAATCACATTTAAAATCACTGTTAATGTTGCTTCATGTCTGTAGAACGTGTAAATGAACCAACAGTCATTTTGGAGGCTGTGCTTTTTTTTTTCCTAACAAACTAGTGTGTATGTGTGTATAGCATTTCTAATTCATTGTAATGTTTACAGTTTGTTGCTCTGCACCAAAAACAATCTACAGACCTACGACAATTAATGCAGCAATAACAACATGTCTTTGCCGATCATATTTGTTTTCTCATATTTAATCTGTCAGAAAGAACAACTGCTGTGTTTTCTTAACCTTTAGCCTCCATCCTGGCTCGGAACGTGTCCACGCGCTCCTGCCCCTCACGCACCAGCCCCCCCTCTGACCTGGAGGAAGAAGATGAGGGGGTCAATGACCGTGGGTGAGTAACCCTCTCTTATGTCATACTAGTGCTAATGTACGACTGCCTGTTTGTAAAAATTTGTGTCCTTTTACACTGAAGAACAACGTTTTCAGCCATGACATGTACGTCTCCTGTTTTTAAGCGTTGATTGCGACGGCGTTCTTGTGCAGAAGCTGCTTTTAAGAATAGTAGAATAATGTATCTGTAACTGTTTTTCAGGGAGCGTAAAACGGGGGGGATGAAGTTGGTGAAAAAGAAGCCACGGAGACGACACACTGATGTAAGTAATCCGACGTAACATAACAGATGCACACATGAGCTGCCGAGTACGCCACAAAAATGCCCCCCCCCCCCCCTGTAATTGTAGCTAAATTTCAGTTCATTAGAAAATGTTTTGAATTTTAGGCCAAAGAAATGATCATTGTTATCAGTTGTGTGAGTCAGAGATACCAGGTGGAACAGTGTGTTAGCATATCACCATTATTCTCTGTAGTGATGATAATGGTATCTCCCAGACTGCTTTTTGTCTGAGCTTAGCAGTGTAGTGAGAAGGAGCCCCCCTGTGGATCTGCTGAGAGCACACATACAGCCCAAGCTCAAGGCCGGCCTTCAGAGCTGCAGCCCCACCTGTGTAAACTAACAGTGTGTCTGTTCCCTCTGCAGGACCCCAGTAAGGAGTGCTTCAGCCTTAAGTTTGATCTCAACGTGGACATAAACACAGAAATTGTACCTGCTATGAAAAAGAAAACCCTGAGGTGAGACTGGGAGGATTTTTGCGAAGTTCACAACAGAGATGTAAATTTATATCAATCCAAACTAACAGCTTTTTCTTTGTAATGTGTTACCAGGGAGGTTCTAGGGCCAGTATTTGAGAGGAACGGCATTGAGCTGTCCCGGGTGGATTTGTTTTTAGATCAATCCAACACTCCTTTGTCCCTCAACTTCGAGGCCTACCGTTTTGGAGGGCACTACCTCAAAGTCAAAGGTAAAACAGGAGATAAAACCACTCTTTTTATTGTTTTTTTCAAGATGACTAAGTGTCCTTCAAGTGCTGCACTTTTTCGTCACAGTGCATTTCACAGTAGGTCGTTCTTATCTGTAACAATGACTGAGCAGGGCAGGTGGTGGAGGTGTTTATGAATACCAGGGAAAAGGAAGAGAGTATCTTAAAGGTCATCAGAGTTGAATGATTGGCTACTGATCTGTTTATTATATCTTTTTCCTGAAGTGTCATTTAGTTTCCCATGAATCAGCGGGGCTACTGCGCACTAGTAGCGTGATGACATGATGACACTGCCAGCGCCCCCCCCCCCCCCCGTTTGGAGCTTCAGTGGAAACTTGGAATCTATTTCTTTTGTGGGATCGCTGCCGTTACACTTGATGCAATTTGTGGATGAAAGGCCTGTTTAAGCCTGTCATAAAAGCGGTTCGATGCCATGACTAATTGCTATTCTGTTGAAACTATCACCCTCCAGACTTGCACCTCTTGACCACAGTCTGGAGTTACATAGTCTGAAACACAGAGGTCAAACACAAACAGTTCACAGCTGTTTAGTCACGTGGTCCAGGAAGAGGTCTGCCATACACCCACTACAGTATATGTGCTGTTAAGTTCTATATTCTTACCAACTCTAATCCACACTGTATCGTCATCTAAGCTTACACAAATAGAAAGTGTGCCCTGCTTTTGTTAGCATTGTCATTTGTATCAGTTTTACAAGAGCCTGTTAAAGGATTAAAGTTAAGGAAAAACAGGGAACCCTCCCTAATGTGTGCTAGGAAATGTTTGGGTGTGGCATTTGTTTGAAACAGACTTAAATCTGAAAAAGTGAACTACAATAAAGCCGCCTTCATCCCACATAATATGTACAAACTCATGCCGTTACTTTATTCCCAACATCTTGCCTATATTGACTGTTTTATACTAAAATACACGGCCTTAAAAAGTCTTGAATTTACAAATCTGCATGTAATACTTTGAAAAGTCTTTAAAAGGTATTAAATGTAATATGGTAGTTATGTTAAGTTATGGTAGTTAGCTTAAGTTATGTTGCCATTAACCCAATGGCTGTAATTTGGTTAAATGTGTCCAACCTGCAAAGAAAGTAACATACATGGTACCGGCTCTACTCTACTCGACTCTCGACTCTTTCGCTTTTCCATTACGAAAAAGGACCTGGAACCTGGGACCCGATACTAGTTTTTTAGTACCGCCTCA
>JAPSES010000236.1:19365154-19383703 GCA_029822895.1 Maxillicosta whitleyi
ATCAGACTAATGACGTTCATTTTATCTACTGTTAATGTAATATATATTTTAGAGTGAGAGTCAAAACTGTCACATCTGAAAACTATACCTTCTCTGATCAAAACAACGAAGAAAAGTAGAATTATTTAACATCAGGTTGCTTTATCCAAAAAAACAAGTGCAGCCTCTTGGTTTGGCCTCGGGGATGGAGGAGTTTGTTATGTAATAGACAGAAGAAGTAGATAGTATTGTTTCATAACAGACACAGACTGAGTGCTTGGGAAAGAGCTGACAAAGAAGCTCCAAAAAGCCCTGAGGCTCAATATACTGTGATGACGTAGAAAACCCACATTTGAGCTGAAGAGATAGAGAATGGGAGTGGCAATGTCATGTTTTTCCAAATGTCACCATACTTCCTTAAATATAGAAACAAGAAAGACATGTTCTAACATCTACGCAGAAGAGGAAAGCTGTTTGAAGGATATTGTATTCGTGTAAGTAGTTTCGGGACTGAATTCTGCTCATACAATGCGCTCAGTGTGATTTGTTTTAGGAAGGTGTGGTATGTTTTTTACCTCCGTTACAAAACTATGGATGGTAATTGACTCGTTTGTTGTTGTTTTTTACAGTGGAGACTGCCCATCATCTGGGTTGAAGTATCACATTCAGCAGCCACTTCTCCTCACACTATCTGACCTCGCTCACAATGGGGACAGTTGTCAGCTAACACAGAGCTAGTTAGAATAACAATGGGTGAATGAACAGTGGTCACACGGGTCCACACTGCCGCGTTTGATCTCGAGTATTTGACCCAACAAAAACCTGAGGAGCTCAAGCAAAGCAGTCGTAGCGAATGGTAACATAGGGACTATCAGCAACTGAGTCGATAGCATCTTTATCTTTAAGATTAGTCTTTAAACATCGCTTTCAAGTCTGCGTGCATTCTAATTGTATCTTAAATGTTATATAATCAAGCATGTAATTGGAAAAAAAAAATCTATTTTTTTCATTTATTTCATAATTATGTTGGTAATTTAAAGCCATTTACAATATAACGAGTTTTGTCACTGCCTCAGTCTAATATTAATGTTTATTTTATCCCTAATTAAATCCAGTCCTGTGGTCCTCTAAGTGTGTAAAGGCTTTAAATGACTCAGAGACGATACTACTGAACCGATAATTAATTTAATTATATAAGGTGCCAGGAGAATATTTATCCCCATATAATGTGGGAGGAGCTACAGGTGCTATTGTGCTGCTTGAGGAGGTGTGTGTATGTGTGTTTTAGTATGCTGTGCTGCTGGGAATACAAAGCACTTTCCCAGATGCGTATAGGTGGGGATTACACACCTTTATGATTGCCCTTTGTGACCGTTGGCCTGCCTAGGATCAGGTAGGCAGACAGTGCTGCGCTCACAGTGACTGTTGAGGAGGGGAAGTACAGAAGCTGCAGTGGTCCCTTCTGCCCTGCATGGTTCAATTCCTGGAAATGGATTTACGTAGATTTTTGGGATTATTTCTGGCCTCGTTTTAGTTTTTATTTTGCTGAAGTTTGGGGAGAATTTTTGGTTTATGAAGAAAATGGTCCGTTTTAGTCGCCTTTCGTCTTGGCGCAGCTGGGACCTGCTGCATGTGGATCCAGAGATACCAGAGTCACCTATTCATGACACAGAAACAACACCTACAGACTGTCAGGTGAGGGTCTCCCCAATGTGCATCCACGATAAGTACAATTTCATGTTGTTTTTGTTACGATTAGTTTTAATTTTTGACATCCCAGGTAAACACTTCAATGTTAGCGTGTCTGATGATGTGGTGTTTTAATGGCTGCGATCTCAATATATTAGTTGCTGTGATTATAATAATAAATAAGTGAAAGTAGCTTTATTTTGACAACTCTCATCTCTCACCTCAGGCTGAACAGCTCTGTTTATGTTGGTCATTAGGCTCTGATTATTGGAAAAGAGCCAGTGGGTACAAATGGCCTTGGAAAGTGCTGCGTGTGTTCACTGTTGGGGGTTTTCTCTGAGTTTCTTTTTCCTGGTTTTTGCGCATGTGATGTGTGCGCGTGCTGGCGTTCAGGAAGGTCAAGCTGTTTTTCCCATCGTTAATCAACCTACCTGATCAAGGGGAGTCGTTATCAGTTGGCTAACATAAGATCAGTAGCAGTAAGCAAAGGGAAGTAGAGTGTGGAGGAGGATTAACTTTGCTGTCTTTGTCACCACTTATTTTAATACAATCCCTACCCATTTAAAGATTTTCTTCTTTTCAGACCAAGGTTAATACCACAAACCACAGTGATAAGATAAGGCGGTGAGCGGATACAAAGCTTGATATCATTAACCTGACGGGCCCCCCGAAGTCAGAGTTCCCAGCGCAGGCAGATTTGTAACAATGAAAACCCAGACTCTCACTGCACTCTGTTCAGACTGACAGGTTTACACAGGAGGCACAAGGGGAAACCTTGTAAACATAATTAGTTAGGCAGACACGACTTGGAACAGCTTTGTGTTTGCTATGAGTGGCTATTTGCTTGGGCTAAAGCAAACCGTTTCACTTATTAACTACAGAAATATAACCAACATTTAATATAACCACTAGGATGTTTTCAGAGTTTCTGCTGCTGCTGAAGGAGGAGCGTGTTTGGGCTTATCTACCAGGCATAAGCAGCCTGTTAAATGTGCTGAAACAAGCAAGTAAACAAAGGGAATTTCCTGTTTGGCTATTGCTGGGCATTTCTATCCATGTCTTTGCCAGAAAGCCTGGCATTGTTCAAAGGTCTCCAGTCATAACAGTGATTAAAAGATAGTCTAAATAATAGCCCACATATCCCAATATAAGAAAAGGAACCTCTGAACTTGAGGACCTCTGTTTACTGTTAAGTCTGAAGAATTCTGGTGAATCAGATCCACTTTATAAAGAGCATGTTTTGTGTTTATTAGTCGTCATCATTCTAGAAAGTGGTTCTTAGAGCAGACCTTTAATTTCCCTCAGGAGCAGTTTGGGTCATAGTGAGCAGTCAGTAACACAATGAACACCAGCACATACAAAAGAACACGAGTCCACAGGTTAACATCAATCTCATTGTTGTCACTGTGGCTCCTCACAAAATCAATTTAGAGAGGACGCAACAAAAAAAAGACTAAGTAGAGGACCACCCAGTTGAATCCACAGCCAGAAACAGAGCCCATTACATGCTGATAAATGTAATAAATCTGTGGTTGTAACTTGACACAAATGGCATCACTTGAAACAGTTTTAAATAATAACTAGGAATTCCAGCTAACATATCTTAGTAATTTTTTATTAGATCTTATTACAGATAATGTGCGGTTTTATTTAGACTGAAACTTGTCAACATGACGACTCGTAAACCTGTTACAGAACTAGTTTATCTATTTTTATGACACAGGGAACATTTGGCATCTCCACAAGCAGCAGGATGTGTGGATCTGTCACTCTGACTCCACCTCCAAATATTCAGATCAGCCTCCTTTTTTTTCTTGGGCCCTGCCTTCTCTTTCCTGCCCAACACAATGAGGCAGGATCCTCCTGGTTGCTATGACATCAGACCAGTGTCTATACGAAATGCAAGCAGGCTGGGCGCCTCAGTGAGTAGGTTTCAACTCTGACTGCTTGGACAGCGGGAAAGGACAGGGATTTTTTTCTAGTTCAAAGAGAAAGTGGTGATCGGACGCCACAGGACACGGCAGACAGGACACCTCACTTGCTGGGTAACCCCGGACACTGTCAGCTGGAACGGGACAAATGAAGTTCACCAAAAGTCTCTTGATGAGGGAACAGGCTTCCATTGTTACATTTGTCATTGATTGTCACGGACTCTTCTGACTTGGCGTCGTATCTCCAGACAGCGAAGCCTGCGTGGATGCGTGTGTTTCACAGTGGACGTGGGGAGAAAGGAGGCAAGAAGTTGAGAGAGCGCAGCAGCTGGCTCCAGAATGGGCTACGATCCATGAATCCAATTGAAGGATTAGGATGGTTTTTGTTACTTTTGACATGCCTCTGACTTCAATGGTGAGCACTGTTATTATGGTGGGAAACTGTTGGTAGCAATCTATCCCTGTGTGTTTCTAATTACAACGTCCATGCTTTATCTTCGTCTGAAAAAACTGGCTTCTTGGTCTAGTGGCTTCACTTATTCAGGATGTTTTCTTCCTTTAACAGAGTCTAGATTCAAAGCCTCTTATGGTTCGTTACATTTTTTCCATGTGTGTTATCTGATATGCGTGAGTCTTTTTCACACCTGTTTTATATTCACCGAGCTGAAAGCACTGTTCTCTGAGCGCTATCCATTACCGCACACATGAAAAACCAGCTCAGATCTGAAATTTGTTTGGTTTTGCTTCGTCAGTGGCAAAAGCCAGGCTTTCCCTTGTTTGTCCATGGAGTCCAAACATTTCCTGACACCTGTGTCCTTGACCACTTGGCCCAGATATTCGCCCTCAGAAAAATCCCTAAATGGGTCCAGGCTCATTTCCCTTTTACTAAAGCAGCACTAAATTTGGAAAACTGTCGTGTTTCCCCTTTGTCTCTTTTGCGCTTTAGTTTTAAGGCCAGGTTCCCTCCTTTTGGCAGTTTGAAAAGATAAAAGAAATGGTTCTTTTTGAAATCCCATCTAACACCGACTTAGATTTACAATGTTGTTATGCAACTTTCTATAGGCCACTGGTGTGCTTTCCTCTAGCCAGGTCTTCTACAAAGGACTGGAAATTCTTCTCCTAAAATGGGTGTAATGCAGAAATATTCTAAAATTCTAGCGTAGTATAATATTTACATTTCACATTCTACATTTACAGTAAAACATCAGATATATGGACATGGTATGGTCTTCATCAGCAGGTGTCATGCTGTTTGTTTTTTCATGTTGTGCACGACTGAGTCATGGATTCCAAGCTGATTTTGGATGTCTGTTTTTACCATCAGCTAAGTGTTTTGATGGTATTGCAAAAAGGGGGGGGGGTCGTCAGTTAAGGAATTTCAATGGAATGGTCAGTGAGTTTCAGTGATAGTCAATGTCCTGGAATGTAAGTTCCTTGTCACTGTGTTTAACATGGGGTCAGCGGCCTGACTTTCACCGACTCCCCCACCAGCAGATTCCTCAGCACTGACACTCTGATGGCAAAAACAACTGCTTCCTCAGATACCAAGGTGGCCCCTGTTTGTTTGCTTTACCGGTGCTTGTAAAGTGGATGGAGATTGCAGGAGTGAGGGTACACAGCAGGGTCTGCTGACAGGGTAACAATGGAAGAGGAACAATAGCCAGACTCAGGCCGTCTGTTCTAATGGAACAACCTCTCTGCCCTCTCTCCGGCTCCTTATGATGTAATGAGTATTCACTGCAAGGAAGTGGTACTCCTTCCCTCTCCTGTTTGTGTCTGAACATTAGGACAGCTGCTGATGTCACCTCTTGCGTGAAATTCCCCTCTGATTTCCTGTTTATCCTGTCTTTGTATATTTCTCTCTTTCCTTCATTGTCTCTTTCCATCAGTCTGACTGGAAAGTTTCTTTTCCGGTTAGATGAAAAAGCCCCAGTCATGCAAGTCATATAGTCTTTCATTTTCTGTTTTGTGTCCTTGTATTGTTTTCTTTTAAACCATGTAAGTTGTGTCTGACTCTGTCCTTTGTGGCTTGCAGGGTCAGGCGCGACGGAGGAAGAACATGACAGAGTTTCTGGGGGAAGCGAATATTCCAACTCCGGATGCTCTGGGACAGATCGGTGGCTCTTTGCCCAGCGTCGGAGCCGGACCTGACAGCTGGAAGAACCGCGCTGCCAGCCGCTTCAGTGGCTTCTTCAGCTCCAACGCTGGGGCTGGGGCTTTTGGCAAGGTATTACTCATTAGACATTGGTGATCACATGAAAGAACACGAGTGATCAATGAGTGTTTTATGCAAACGGATCTCTTTACTTTGGCTCTCAAACAAATTGTTCAAGCTGTAGGGGGCAGGTTTGCTGCCCAGACACGTCTCACATTAAGAAAGCATTAAAAAACAAACAAAACAGTAGCAAGCAGCAGTAGGAGGGGGTCAGGAAGGCCGTATTCCCAGAGTCCTAGTGAGGTAATTTCCCTTTAGAGCCTCCTGACTTTTTGGCTCACATTCTTTCCATCCGCTCGGGACATGAGGAGGTGGAGGAAGCTTACTTAATTCATCCTGGTATATTTTAAATTTGATAACTCAGTTTTAACACTAAAACGCATCAATTATATCAATAACAACAATCTCATTATTAATAATAGTAAAGTTTTGCTTAATGAAGCATACACAGTTTGAGACAAAGGCACACTCCCACACACACACTTCTATTGTATTCTCATTCCTGAGGTCACAGCCTGCACAGCAGCAGATGTCAGATAGAGACAGTATCTGTCAGTCACCTGTCAGAGCCTGGTTCATCTCTGTTCACCCTGTGCAGCACCCTTAACCCCTCTGGGTCCTCAATGAGACCTGCACTTTTAACATTATAAAGACGGATCCCTTCTATTGCATCTATTTTTCTAAACCGCACCATCCTCCAATCACTTTACCCTTAAATTTGTCATGCATTTTCTATCCATGCTACCAAATTACTCCCAATAAACATAACGCAGTTTGAGACGTGTCATAAAATGAATCCAGTATGAACTGGTCTGTGGTCTTCCTGCATGCTGTAGCTTTGCCCCCACTCCCTCCTCCTCTATTGTCAAAGTGGTCTCAATGCACAGAGCTCATTTTCATAACTACATAACGCCTGCCAGACTGAATAAAGGCCTGAATAGCAGCCACTGATGGACTTAAGAATTAAGGCGCCAGTAAGCATCGGATTTACATGCAAATACGTGGATTCATCTTTACTTACAGTTTGGATTTAATCAGCTGTCAAGCTAAGCATAGAAATGTCTCACATCTCCTCTTAGTGTTATGTATTTAACTTTGTTTGTACTAATTAGGCCATTTTTAAACCATCATTCTTCTCTGTAACAGGAGGTCGACCGTCTGGAGCAGCTCCAGAGTAAGCTCCACTCTTACTCGTTATTTGGGCTGCCTAAAGTGCCACGACAGCTCTCCTTCCACCAGGACTCCTGGGAGGAGGAGGAGGAGGAGACAAACCTCGCCCTTGAGGACAGTTGGCAGATGCTACTGGATAACTCAGAGGTACAGCACATATAAACTAATCAGGTGGACATTGCACACACAGACTAAAAAAAGTGTGTGTTTTAATAATAAATGAATAATGTAGCATAGGTCATAGTTAAATGAAATATAAAAGTACGTATCTTTTCTTTCATTTCTAAACACATAAATGGTGAATTAGAGCAAGTAACTGAGCTGCAATAAGTGAATAAACAAATACCAAATGCAAATCTGTAATGCTGATAAACGTAATCTAATTTAATGACCTACTTCTTTCCTGTAAGTATTATTTCCTTGTTTCATGTTACACTTTCCCCAATGCCGGTTTGGTGAGAACAACTTATGAAGTATTTTATTGTTTCATTGGGGCTGACACTCATAAATACCTGTAAACGATAAAAAACACTGTACACTGTCACTGACTTCCACCTGTTAATATGTACATGAACATTTAAGACAACTAGATACCACATTTTCTTTACTCAGCTGCTATATCATGCTTCGCACATTTATTGTTTGTTACATAAGACATAATCCACAGACTAGATTACTGGCAATTTTCTGTGGAACTGACGAACCATGTCCTTTGTCATTCTTTTATGTGTATATGAGTTTCACTTACCAGCAAGTATGTGACGTTTTAGACTTTGTTCTGCTTGACGTAACATTAAACTGAAAGTCATTATTGTCTAAATCTCATATGACACAGTAGTGATATGTGTGTATATTTAATAGTTTGATATGTTTATGTTCGCAGACACTGACAAGGCGACAGTTCCACCAGCAGGAGGCAATATGGGAGCTGCTGCAAACCGAGGCTACCTACATCAAGAAACTCCGAGTCATCACTGATGTAAGCACACAGAGGACCGCCGAGTGCTGCGAACACTCACATAAAGGTCATAAACTGATAGAAGTCTGACTGTTGTGTAAGAGGACCTGGCTTCTGTGGGACTTCTGTCTATTATAGATAAAAACACAATGAATCCCTTCTTAAGCCTAAATGTAGTAACTGACCTTTGTCTCTGTTAAGTAAGATATAGCCTCTTGAGACCCAGCAATGCATTTTTTTGTTGTAGGGGGCATGAGGTTTACACGTATATCTGAAAAAAAGTCTTGCATCATGCTTTTTTAAATTAAACAATTATTTAATGTAAAAAAAAAAAAAAAAGCCCCAATTTTTTCTTTCTTGGGCGAATATGATGAGAGGCTGAGACCTCTTAACTTTGTGACATCTAGAGGCTTATATTGTTTTCTGTCACATGTTCCAGCTGTTCCTGAGTGGGCTGCTGAATCTGCAGGAGAGCGGTCTGCTGAATGAGGTGGAACCCGCCAAGCTGTTCAGTAACATCCAGGAGATCGTCCGTCTGCACACGGCCCTGTGGAACCAGGTTATGCTGCCTGTCCTGGAAAAGGCAAGGCAGGCCCGGGCTCTGCTCGACCCCACTGACCTGCAGCACGGCTTCCGGACGGTCAGTAACACTGGACATTTCAACTGACGCTAGATATTTGTCCTATTTAATGTCCTTATTTATTATTGTAATACATTTACAGGCTGGGGCTGAAGTTTCTATATTATGATGGCTTTGTCTTTTTTAAAAACAGTTTTTATCACTGACTAACTGCAACGCATATTTGTACACATCCTTGCATATTTGCATAATAACAGTAATAGTGTTGGCACTCAATATCGTAACTAACAGTATTTTGTAACTTGCACAATCTCTCAATCTGTCTTTTTTTTTTGCACAGAGTACTCACTTTATTTCATTTTACCTTTTTTTGCTTAGTGTACAGTTTGTTTGATTTATTTCCTTTTAGTTTAAATAGTTTTAATTGTACAGTTCATTTCCTTTAATTAATTTTAGTTTAGTTTAATTGTTTATGTTAGTCATGTGAAGGGAATTCTCAAAATATGAACTTCATTGCTCAGTACTAATTTGTGTAGGACAATAAACTTCTGGAATGAAAAACTAATACTAAAATATGGTAGAAATGGTTAAAAAAAAAAAAAACAAACAAAAAAACTAGTCACTTCCTCAAAATATCACTCACCGAAGTGGAAGATTAAATAAATACGACTTCTACTTCGGCGCTACAGTAATCCTGCTGTAGTGTTGATGTACCTGTAAAATCTGACACATCTTTGTTTATGTGTTTTCAGTTTGGCTCCAGGTTCCAGCCCTATATCCGTTACTGCATGGAGGAGGAGGGCTGTATGGAGTACATGCGCACACTTCTCAGGGACAATGAGCTCTTCAAGACCTACGTCACAGTGAGTCATCTTCCCTAACGTTTAACAATCACTCCTAGAAACAAAAAAAACAAAAACAAAAAAAATTACACCTTAATTTCCTTTATGTTACTGACTCCTTGTGTTTGTTGCATTTCCTGTGTTTGTCTCAATCCAGTGGGCAGAGACCCATAAACAGTGTAACCGCCTAAAGCTGGCGGACATGTTGGCAAAGCCTCACCAGCGACTGACCAAATATCCTCTCCTACTGAAAAGTGTTCTAAAAAAGACAGATGAGCCATCAGCTCGCGACATCGTCAACAGCATGGTAAAAGAAGAAGAAGACGTTAAAAAAAAA
Source organism: Maxillicosta whitleyi (assembly GCA_029822895.1). Lineage (NCBI taxonomy): Eukaryota > Metazoa > Chordata > Actinopteri > Perciformes > Neosebastidae > Maxillicosta > Maxillicosta whitleyi. Next base: position 19,374,856 of record JAPSES010000236.1, read on the forward strand.
TCTGCCGAGCACATTTATGTTACCTATCTGACTTTGTGATTGTGCGTGTGTTATTTTTTTAAGGTGGCCACAGTTGAAGGTTTCATCAACAGCGTGGACTCGCAGATGCGGCAGCGGCAAGAACAACAAAAGCTGGCGACCATTTCTGCCCGTATAGACTCCTACGAAGCAGTAGAAGGCAGCAGTGAGGAAGTGGAGAAGGTGCGGGTGACATAAGAGACTTCAGTGTTTTGTTGTTTGACCGAAAGGATTTGTGGTTCTGTGTCAGATGTGAGATTTTGTCGAAGTTTCAGCTTTCATCTTCCCTTTCAGATCCTTAAGGAGTACAACCGCTTTGACCTCATGGCTCCCATGAGAGGGATATCACCTGAGGAGACTCGACAGCTGCATCTAGAGGGAGCGTTAAGAATGAAAGAGGGCAAAGACAGTAGGGTAAGAACACATAAACCATGATACTCTTGCTCGTTTCAAAAAGACAAGCCACGCCTGGTTTGACTTTGGTTTTACTGTTACTTCACATTTCACATCAAACTGATTCATTTTTGAAAATGATTGGAAAGATGGATTAAGTAGTTTGACCATTTCCCCCCCCTTTTAAACCCTTTTGTATCAATGTGTTTTTTTTCTGTCACAAATATGCACCCCAGTATTCCTGTTCTAGGAAGTTCACTTCTTAATTGTCTTGTAAAAATTACATCTTTGGTATTACTGTAAGAGGACCAATCCTTCTTATTTATATTTAAGGAATCACACATGTATCGCTGTGAGATTCACTTGTAATTTTCAGATGAATGGATGTAAATGTTGAATTGTTACATGAATAAATACATGAACCATGGAAAATACCAATAAAAAGAAGTGAAAAAAACAAAAAAAAAACAAAGCGGATCATACTTAAAGTACTAAATGTATTTGTGTCATAATTAAAGCAAGTTTATTTCCCCTTTAGATGGATGTTTACTGCTTCCTGTTCACTGATCTGCTGCTAATTACCAAGCCAGTAAAAAGAGTCGAGAAAGTGAAAATCATCCGCCAGCCTCTCCTCATCCACAATGTTGTCTGTAAGGAGCTAAAAGACCCCGGTAAGTGCAGTACAAGACTATAAAAGCAAACCTTAGTGTGACATAAAACCTCCAGATGCCATATACCATCCCCTGGTGTGATTATGATGTGTTACTAAGCTGCAAACATGCTCCTTTATCTGTTTTATTCTGGTAATACTGACTTCCTGTGCTTTTTTTACCTCTTGTTGTAGGCTCATTCATCCTCATCTACCTCAATGAGTTCAAGAGTGCAGTGGCAGCCTACACTTTCCAGGCCAACAGCGCCACCCAGGGGCGAAGCTGGATCGATGCAATCTGCAACGTCCAGGTTAGAGAGCGGCCTCGAATCCAAGCTGAGCTGTACAGTTCAGAACCAGTGGTTTCCATAACTAATATGTTTTTGTAAATGTGCTGCAGAACCAGCTCCAGAGGCTCCGCACTGAGGAGGTTCTCCGACAGCAGAACAGCTTGAAAAGGTGTTTAGGGGGAGAGGAAGAGGAGGAGGAGGAAGACGAAAGTAGCAACTCCACTGCAAGTTCCCCAAGTCTGAGGCACAAAGATCAGCAGAACTCAAGGTACTGAAGTGAAAAAGAGTTTATATGTTAAAGAATAGAGATTTGGAATAGAATAGAATAATTGAATTTCCCTCATTATCTATCTATCTATCTATCTATCTATCTATGGCTATGTTGAACTAAAATAAACTAAAACCTTTTAGTGAGAGCAAAAAAGTAAGTTCAAAAGGACATCGGTTTTAGATTTTCTTTAGATTGAGTTAATTATAGTTGTTCTAACTTATGTAGGACTTCACTGTGCACTAGGATTATTAGGCAGGCATTTAATATTCTTGTACGTACCTGATTTATTAACTATTAACTTTGTTAACACTGTTACTGGTGTGTGCTACATGTTAATTTTGGATCTATAATGTATTTGAATTCCTTGTTTTGATTTCTACGAGGATCTCAGCAAAAATACTTGTGAAATGACAAACGGGGGATGGGAAGAGATAAAGAATTTATCAGCTTCTATTGTTCTTATTTTCTCGTCAGGTTCAAGTCATTTTAGTGATGAAAAGGCTTTGCTTCAATTTGAGTTTCATGCTGTTGTCATATATTAAACAAACCAATCAAATCTGTCTTTTCAGTCACTCGGATGGTTCTACTGAGACCCTGTCGGTGATGGACATCGATGAACCAGTGGATCACCAACAGCCCTCTGCTCCCAACATGAACTTTGACGAAACGTCTAAGAAAGACTCCGAAGATGTGAACTCCTTGTCTGCTAGGTCTAACATTCAGCAATCTCCGTCCACAAGCCCCGACCGAGGACACTCCACCGTTTACTCTGAGCACGATCAAGAGGCGGAGCCAGATGATGAGAATCTGGACCCCCAGTGTCGCTCTCTGTCCATGGACAGCGCCTATGGTACCCTCTCTCCTGAATCCCTTTTGAGAGAACTTCAGTCGCAACCTGGACAAATTGAAGGAGAAGAGACAGAGGAGGAAGGAGAGAGGGAGAGTCAGGAGAGGAGAGAGGTGCGAATAGAGGATGCAGAAGAAGAACAGGAGGAGGAAGAAGAAGAAGAGGAGGAGGAGGAGGAGGAGGAAGAAGAGGATTCGACCTCACTGGGATCCCAGCTGTCTGTGGTTCAGTTGTCGAAGCCTCGCCGAAGGCCACATGTTCAGTCACGACTCCACTGCCTCCAGCGGCCGAACACTCTGTCCTTATCCCGCTCTGAGGACAACCTCCTACAGCGCTTCCACGGTAAAACCCCCGTGTCCCACACCCACTCACTCAGCTCTGAGACGCAGGACCAATCAAAATGCGGGGACATGGACACATCGCTGGGACACAGCAGAAGCATGTCAGAGCTGGGCCAAAACTGCACAGAGCTGTTTTCTAATGACCTCGATCAGTCCGACGACTGCCTCAGTAAGAGTATGCCCTCTGAAAAACTGTGCGCCACTCTGAGGAGGGCGGAGGCCAGGCACGCACCCAAGACCCTGGCTGGACTGACTGAAGGCCAGGAGTCCCAAAACGACAGCTCAGATGGGGAAATGGCTCCATCTGCCTGCACAGATCGGACATGCGAGTCAAGTGCTGCAGGGGAATCGGGGGAAGTGTCGATCAAAAAGAGGAAGTCACCAGCCCAGCAGCACAAGAAGCTGACACTAGCACAGCTTTATAGGATACGCACCACTCTGGTCCTCAACTCCACACTCACTGCATCGTGAGTAATCATTTTTGGATTTGTTATTTATAAGAATATGTGTTGTTTTTCTCTGTGTTTCCACCCATAAAGACCAAACAGCCACCGACGACTAAAATAATCGACTGATCTAAAATGTTTAACAAGTTCTGAACCATTAATCCAAGCAATCCATGTAAATAATTAGTGTAGAATACAGTTTGTCATCTTTTCGTGGTCATCAGATATGACCCATTTGGACGTTTAGAGGCTCCATAGTGAACATGTAAACACTGTCATCTTCTATAACATTGATTTATCAGTAAAACCCATGGAGTTGGATCAATGACAGTGGATGGACACCCTGGGTTTATGTTCAGTTATTGATAGATTTTGCTGAAAAAAAAAATCACTTTTTCTTCAGTTTTCTCTATTTGTGATAAAATAACCCTCAACTTTAACCTGAGCTTTTATGAACATCTACATGATCAGTAAATTAGATATATGAATAAACCTAAGAATACGATGTTCACTGAAAAAGCACAAAATGCAGGTTGTGATAAATCATTCAAGAAAGGTTAAATTTAGAGAAAAAAAAATCTAATGGCCATAAAAGTAAGGCTAGGTCTTTATGGGTTAATAAATGTACGTATTTTTTTTTAATTATTTTTTTGTGCTAATTTTCTCCTTTTATTTTCCAGGGAGGTATAACCACTCACAGCTGATCCATGGCATGTGGGCAAAATAAGGAACAACTTGTTTTGCATGGATGGACTGAATTTCTTGAGACATGAATGCACTCTCTCTTGCTGCCCTCCCCCTTCTCAACACTTTTTGGACACTGACTTTACCATTTTTGCATTCTGAACAATAACAAGACTTTTGTGCTGTTGCATTGGTTTCCAAATTTCTCAAGAGAAGGGGAGAGGCAGGGAGACATTAACTGCTTGCACTTTGCAACGGAAGTAGCATTACGGAGCTGGGACCTTAAGGTGGACTGGAGGTGTGGACGTGCTGCCCCCAAAGAGAGAACAGACTTAAAGGTGAAGACAATGAGGCCTTCGAGCAAAGGTCTGAAAACATCACTGGAGAAGATGCGGAGCTGAATCCTTCACTTTCGTTATTGAAGAGTGAGAGTGAGAGGATGTAAAGTCTTGAAAATGCTCTCTACACTTGGCTTAAAAACACACACATACACACACACACCTAGGACGTCCTAACATTTGTACTACTCCTGGTTTGCTTCAACAAAAGAAAAAAATAATTGCACAGTTAACTTTGTTTAGTAGAAAAATCACTACGGAGTGAATTTTTCATTTTCAGTCACAAAATGAGTTTATTGTTTGCTGTTTATGTCTGCCTGTGTACAAACGTGGCTGTGTGTTCGTGTGTGTGTGTGTGTGTGTGTGTGTCAGGAGTGTGAATGTGAACGTGCGAATGAACAGTGTACATGTATTAAAATGAAACATGGTCCTCAATTCCTGACTGAACCAAAACTGATTCCTGTCTCCTGTGAATATGCTAACACACCCAAAGATAAAAGATGCGAGTAGCCAGTGCTTCCCAATAATTAAAAAAAACAAAACAAAAAAAAACACACCCAGAGACACGCAGCCCAATGAAACCCAATCTATTTATCACCCCAACTTTCACAGCACGTCATTAAACAGCCACATTACGACGAACATGGACGTTCTTCTGTACTGGTATTATTTTATTTTAATTGAATTAATGCCATTAGGTTTGACAAACTAATGAGAAGACGAGTTGTTTTTCTATTAAACCGTGTCTGAATGTGGGTGACTAAAACTGTTTTGATGGATTTCCTGCACTATTATATACTATGATTTAAGCTTCCACTCACACTCGAGGCCTAAATGTATCAAAACCACATTCACACATGCACAAAAAAAAGTACACGGTCACATTCTAACTTTAGAAAAAGAAAAAAAAAAAGTCGACACTTGAGTAAAGCCTGTGTTGCAACACCTTTATCTGAGACATTTCACTTGTTTTGTTTCTTTCTGATAGGAGATTGAAAAAAAAGGTTTGGGTTGGATATTTTTGCAATGAGTGAATCTGCAGAGCTGGCTTTTGTTCAGTAGCTTTCTACAGGAGATAAAAAAAAACAACAACACTGAAACGAGAGAAACTTAACATTCACAGTGTTGTTCAGCTTTTCAGATCATTGATTTATTATCTATTGATTATTTCCCAAACCAAATAGGTTAACCCTGTTTACTTTTAGTTTTGTTTATGTGTCATATTTATTATGCCTGCTATGTTTTATATATAAGATATTGTTTATATTGTTTGCTTATATGATTTGTAAATTTTTTGTTGATGTAGTCTTAATATTTTTTTTTCTTGCCAGGCATGAATGTGCTATGAACCAAAATCATGTGTTTCCTATTTCAGGAATAACTTTAAAGTGTCTTACAAAAATAAAAATGCTAAAATATTTAACAATCCCTCTTTTTAATGGTTTAATCCGTTGTAATGGAGTGATTTAAGGAAAAGCTTGAATCTAAATACCATTAAAACCCCATGAACAGGTCATACTGCGTTCATCTCCAGTGTTTTAACACAGACTGACAACAGGTGGTGAAAACAATGTTTAGGGAGGTGAAGAATTACACTGTACGGGTCATGACCATGTTTTTTTTTTTTTTTCTGGCAATGAATCATTGATTTTTTCAGGACGCTATCATTCTTTTTTTATGTCATCGTGTTAATCTGTACCTGCTGCTTTGGGTCAGATGAGCTTTGCGGTACGTTAAAGTAGATTTAGTGCATCCTAGTCTGTATTTAACAGGTGGTGCAAACATTTACTCAGATCTGTGATCACTGTCAGTCAGCGTGATTCAACAAAAACTACAGAAATTTTCATGAAACTTAGCCGTAGTGTAGGCAGAGGAGGACCACATGACATTGGAACAGATCCATAAAAGTGGTGGAGGCTGGAGTTTTCCATTTTAAAATAGTCTGAGTTGCATTGCCATGGTAACAGTTGAACAAGCCTTTGAAAAAGGACAAACATAGTTAATAATTTATAGTTAGTTTGTGGTTGAATCGTGTTGTGGCAAAATTGGACTATTGGCCTTGACAGATCTGCACCGTTTCAATTGATTCTATTAGTTAAAGCTTATTAGATGTAACATTTTATCACAGTGATGCCCTAGTTCTTTCATCTTCGGTTGCATAAAGGAAGCATTTTTGCAGTTTTACCCATGAAGCAGCACAGTTTTATCATCCCTCCAGCTCATAATGTGGGAGGATATAACAGTCAGAACATCTGTTTGTCTGTCATTTTGTTTGCAGAGAACCTTTCAGTTGTGTTCCCACTAAACTTGCAGGGTTCTCTTGGTTTCTTAAAAAGTCTTAAAAGTCTTGAATTTAACAATCTACATTTAATATCTTTAAAATGTATTAAGTTTGATATGATAGGTCTTCAGTAATGTTGCCATAAACTTGTCTATATCGCAATTACATGTGTTTGTGTCCAACCTGCAAAGAAAATAACATTAGTCTGGTCAGTTCCATCTGTTCCAACCTGACAATTTATATTGAAATTAATAATTAATTATTGGTAACTTTGCTGCCCCCAGTGAGAAATGATCACAGAGCATTCAGCCCAACTCGCACGCAGCAGTTAGTCATGCATGTGTTGTCTGACAAAGCTAACCTTGGGAATGTTTTTTTGAAATGGGAATTAATTCTGCTCTAACTAGTCTTAAAAAGTTTTACATTTAACTAGTAGGAACCCTGACTTGCCGATTTTAAATAGTTTTATGATAGAATGAGGCATGTTTCTGTTTTGTTTGTCGTCTATCCTTGTTGGATATATCCTGATTTTTCTTGTAAATCACCAAAAAAGAAAAAAAAAAAGACAATATTTTACCACTAAATGTTGCAAAAAAAAAATGTGTCAGTGCCTGATATTACACAAACATTAACATGAAGAGAGTTTAAGGAAAAGGTAGTGTTGTACTTGTATTTATTTGGGACTGTGAATGACGCATAAGGGACATGGAGTTGAAGTTGATAGTGTGATCTCCAGTGACTTTGACCATTGTTCTTGTAAATCTGTCTCATATAAGTGAGCTAAGTTTATAGACATTTGATGCTCGATTAGTATTGTTTCAAAGAATTTAATACTGTCAGGTTATTTAGAGTTATATCAACATTCATCTGTTCAGTTTAGATTCTGGGAACTTGCTTAGATCACATATCTTGTACAGCTGTCCGTCTGGTCTGTCCGTCTGCTACTGATTCCCAGAAAGATCATTTGAGACAAATCTGGCTTGTCTTAACTACAAATTGTCCGGTGCACATATGGGACATCAGCGCAGGGCGGAGCAGGCCCTAATGGTCCTGTGTACGGCCATGGGCAAGGTTTATTTACAGGTGATTTTATCAGCTAATCGCTGGATTACAGCATGTTGAGTCCACACAAGCCCCTAAACTGCATGGAAAAGACAGTGTGGTCCCGTGGGATTTTCTGTTTAATCTGGCCCAGAATGCAATGGCCCCTCCCTTTATCACATCTGGCCCGTCAGGATTTACTCTTGTAATCCTTGATTTTAGAACAATTTTATTATGCTTCACCGCTGATACTCTGGACTTTAATTATTAAAATGCAGCTTTCTATTTTAGCAATGAAGTAATTACACATGCTTTATCTATTAGCCTTTGCTAAGTAGGCTGCACCACAGTCCAGCGTAGCAGCGTGACGGCCACATCCCATAGGTTATTATAGGTTAGGCACTTGAAGAATGCGTGAAGATGATATGATAAGGTAGATTAGCTGTCATAGTATTTCATTTAATTCAAGAACATATGCATAAAAAAAAGAATGTGCCTCTTTTTCAGGACAGTAAACATCCCAGTGTCCTTGTACTCTGTTCTTTCTCGGGCTGTTTTTAAAATAATATCTAAATCTCCACATTGTAGAGAAACAGCAATGATTGTTTACATATAATATTTGCACTTATCTGATGGAAAATGTAGACTGCATACAGCTGGGGCAACACAGGGTTAACACCACTTGCTGCGGCAGATGTCAAAAACCATGCTGTAAAAAATGTCAGATTAACACAAAGGGGCACTTTAGCAAATCCTGATTATAGGAGCACTTTCATTTATTAAAGTCTGTCAATCCCCTGTACTCTTTTTGAGCGGGGATTAAAAACAGGTAGACACTATTGTCTAGCTAAACAATCCCTCTCTAAGCTCTAGCTGCTTCCTGGTGGCCTGTGCCTGGCCTGGCCCGGCCTGGCTGGCTGGCTGGTTGCCTGCCTGTAATCTCAGTAAGGGCTTATAGGTCACTACTACCACTACACATTCCCATTCATCAACATCATCCCCTTTAGAGGGAGTCGGTGATTGGATTTAGGACATGTTTTACAGGGGCAGAAAAAAAGACAACAGTAAACTAAAGCGTGTTTACAAGAGCTGTGCTGTGAAAAGGCCCATGGACGAGTGGCAGCCATATGGAATGGATAACCCTGTGAACATCTGCCCTCGATCAGTACCACGCACTGCCACTAGACTGGTCGCGCTGACCTTCACATGCTGCAGAGGAACATCTGTTGTCATGAAGCTCTGAAAAGTC
>JAPSES010000236.1:19390271-19407137 GCA_029822895.1 Maxillicosta whitleyi
ACAAACTTTTAGAATGAACTATTAATACCCACGTGGGAGCTACCTGTGAGTTTGTTAACAAACACGGTCTATATTTACCAATTTTTATGTGCAAATAAAGCGATTCTATCAATCAATCCGCTGATTTTATCAAAAGTCTCCAAAATATTTCAAGATTCAAGAGAGATTCAAGATTATTTTTATTTATCCCAGAGGAAATAAAAAATGTAATACAAATTTGTGACTAACATGAATATATTTGTTTATTGTAGGAACTACACACAACTTTTCTCCAAAATTTCAAGTAAAAGATTTCTTTGAGAAATAGGAAGAGATTAACAGCCAGTATGTGTTTGACGAACCCTGGTTTCCAGTTACAGCTTCTTAACCCATAAAGACCCAAACAGCTACTGGTGACCAAAATCATCTGCTGATCCATTAATCCCATCAATAATTGGTGTAAAATACAGCTTGTCATCTTTTCATGGTCATCAGATATGACCTATTTGGATGTTTAGAGGCTCCATAGTGAACATGGAAACACCAGTATCTTCTACAACATTGATTCACCAGTAAAACTCATAGTTTGATAAATGACAGTAGATGGAAATGCTTGATTGATGTTCAGTTAATGGTATATTTGGCTGAAAAAGTCACTTTTTAGGCAGTTTTCTTTGCTTTTGATATAATAACCCTCAACTTTAATCTGAGCTTTTATGAACATCTACTTGATTAGTGAATTAAATATAGGAAAATACATGATTTTCACTGAAAAAAAATCCAAAATACAGAGGATAATATTATAATGAATGGTAATAAATCACTTTAAAAAAGTTACATCTACAGAAAAATTTGGGAACTGTCACAAAAGTAACAGTGGGTCTTTAGGGGTTAATATGTTCTCCACCAGTTGTTTTGTATCCCTGTGTATTTTATGCTCAGCTTTGTTTGGCAGCTTGGGACCATCTATTATCATTTTGATCAAATTCCAGACGTTTTCAGAACAGGAACTTAACTTATTTCCAGAAGTAGATTATCCACTGTTGCCCCTAATGTTGGAATAATTCTGTTTTCAGATACTTTCCTCTGTTTTATTCCTATTTTATACACATCAGTAATCACCTTTGACCAAGTACAATGAATATATACTCAGTCCCAGTTACACTTTATCTATCAAGAATAAATCACACTGTCACAATCATTTCATAAGAGATAAAAATATTTTACTCTAACTTTATGGGCAACAGTGTAGTCTACACAGACCATACATGTAATGATAGAGTCAATTTGTTAGTTGTGATCATCCTGTTTTCTATGTTTATCTATTGTTTTACTAATGAATGTTTGTGGTTTTTCCTTTTCTGATCCAGGACTTCACCTCAGTGAGTACTTGACAATCTTTTTTTTTTTTTAATATAGATAACTGGACATTTTCTTATATGTTTTATTAGATTCCATTCATATCTAATCTAAACCCTTTATTTTCTCATTTCAACACATTCTGGCTCCTGACTGTGACCATGACCGTCCTTCTCAGGGGGTGAGTTACTTAATAATTCACAATATTATTTCTGACATGTATGCATGAAACCTGTTGGAATGTATTGAACCTGTTGGAATGCAAGTTCATCTAGAGCCTCACTAGAGGAATCTGGATGCTAAGTATTTTCTGTGTGTGTCGTTTTTTTGTTTTTTTTTTGTTATTGTCTAGTGCGATACAAAACTCCTCATGCGCCTAAACCTACGTTTTGCTTGTATAACTTTCACAAGCTCATTCTGTCGAGATTTTCCCCTTAATAGTATTCTGAGAACCCTGTGTTAAAACATCCAGATCATGCATTTCAAAGGTCCACTATCAAAAGGATTATGAAAGATAGCTTTTTAGCTCCTCTGCCCCCCTGACAACCCAAATCCTTTTATTTGTCTCCCTGTGCGCTTAAGAGATTTGAGCTCATGTTTGTTGTCCCTCCCCTGTGTCACAGTTCTCACACTGTCCTGTGGCCGCGGCGGACCACCTTCTAAGACTAGCCCTAAGCCTCTGCCATCCCCACCGGACAAGATAGCATGGCCGCCATTGAAGTGTAGGGAGATGGGGGGGATTAAGAAGAGTCTTAATGCCCCACAAAGACTTCACCCACTTAAAGATAATCTGAAAGTAATAGAGCAGGCTGGGATTAATTGTAGAACAATGCTGGTTGTGTCCCTGGGAAGGTGCTAAATCGCCCTCGGGCCTCTTTGATGTTCCCTTTAGCCTTTGCTGTTCAGGAGAGGTGGATGAGATAGAGTGTACACATACCTCACCTATGACTCATGAGACTAAAAGTTACAAATCTGAGCTGGAAAAATGGTGAAGTTCTGACTTAACATGAAAGAAATCGTGCTACGTGTCTCTAAATCACATGTTTGACCAGGGTTGAAGGGGTTACTCTTTGCTTCTTCATCCTGGGAGGACTTAAGTGTTTCCTGTTCTCATCAAATGTTTGTCAGAATCAGGCTGTTTATGTAGGTTTTCTTCTTCAAACAGATACTTAAAGCATAACGCCTCATCTCGCCTTAATTAACCATGTGTTGCTCAAACCTCTCGTGTTTTTTTCTCCTTTTTTTTTTTTTTTTCCCTTGCAACGTGGGCCGCTGTTGCCGCTGTTGCCGCTGTGATGGACTTCCTCTGCCACACAGTTTGTAAGTACATCATTAGTCCATCACTCTTTTCTGTCTCCCTCCACATCCAGGAAAGTGTCAGGTCATTGTGTCTCCTGTTGATGTGTGTCTCAGTGTTCTTTAGCCACTGCTTCCCTCACTGGGGAGCGCGTGGCGGGGACAGAGTCGTCCCTGAGTGATCAGACAGGTGGGAGGTGTGTATGTGTATGTGTGTGTGTGTGTGTGTGTGTGTGGGTGGGGGGCACCCTGATGGGCAGGAACAGAAAGTAGAGGTGCAGGAAGGGAACGTGATGCATCCTGTTCGGCCTCGTCCATCACTGCTGCCCACAGGGAGACCCGCTGAGCCGCCCGTCAAACAACCTCTCACCCAATCTGTCTTTACTGGTGACAGGGGACAGACAAAAGAGGCAGAGACACTCCAACTAGACAGCATCTATCACAAACAGAAAGTCTCACCTCTCGTACTCATTCCATCCCGTTGAGACATTTTTCTGCCACCAGCCTTTAGACAAGTTGTCTCACTATGGTTAACATGTTCTAGGTGTCGAGACTTGACACCAACACAGACGGACTTGCATCAAATGAAGGTGTGGTGAGTGTGTGTGGTTGGAAAAGTAAAGAAAAATGATCAGACCACCCCGTGTTTTCTTCAATTTTTTTGTTTGTTTTAATGCCTGGTACGACTAAAAGTACATTTGTTTGGATAAATATAATGATAACAACAAAAATAGTTCATAAGAGTTTAATTTCAGAGCTGATATCTATTCATTTTCCATGTTTTCTTGAAAATAGCTAAAATCATTTCTGTTTTTATATAATATTTATGTCATTGTACTGACAAAAACAGTGCTTTCTTCTCACATTATACAACATAGGAGTTAGTACTGGATTACATAACCACTGTTTTTATTACTTTTGTTATAAATATATAATAATTTTTTGCTGAAGCATCTGAAACCTCATGTCATAGCTGACCTGCTGGGAGGAGATGAGAATGTAATGGGTTCATTAAAGAGTCACCAGAGGGTTAAACTCAACCACACATCCTCTGTTTGTTTTTTTTTTCAGTGTAAAGATGCACCGTATTCCCTCTATTTCTACAGCGTCTCATGTTTTACCTTGTCTGTGGCATAAAACAACTAAAGCTACTTCTTTAATATTTGGTCAAATAGAATCAACCTGTTTTTTTAATGTATAGCAATGGAAAAAAGTTTTTGGACACCCCATGCATTTGTGATATATTGCATTTAGAACAATCCTATACCATTTATTTTCTATTCTCCAAACCCACACGGTCCCTTCGGTACATGCATTGTCCTGTTGAGGTCAAAACTGGACGTTTTAGTAAAATGAATCACACACTCAGGGCGTGACATTTTGAAACGGTCAAGAATCAGAATTTACCAATGAACTAAAATAATAATTTGGATTTATTTTTGTCTGTCTGATGCAGCCACACCTTTGGAAACACATACAAAAAATTGACAAATATTTCCTGATGATAGCTCAGATTGTGTACAGTTACAAAACAGAACAGATGTGTTAAGTAAAGAAAACAAAACTGAAGAAATAACAGTCATGGTTATCGATATCTGTCATCCAAAAATAAGGTTCATACATTCGAGTCTGTCAATTCTTAATCATCATGTACAGTGTCATACTGTGTCCATTTGTCGTGTTTAGTCACACAGACACTTCCTGTCATTCGAAGCCGTTGGGTTATTCTGTCCATGGTGTAAACTTTGCTTATGATCTCATGACACTGAGTTGTAGTTAAAGTTGTTGTTAATACATTTCATAATACATCTGTCTTTCTCAGGAATGTACTTATTCAAACTTCCCAGATGCATTTTATGATCATATTTAATAACTAATAATAATAAATAAAATGGAAAATACACTTTTTAAACTCAAACAGTTACCAATATCTTCAGCTATATTCATTAAAAAAAGAAAAAAGGTTAAGATCATAAAAAGGTGATGGTACTACGTATTCCTCCATCCATAGTTAATGTGTAGTTCAGTAGTGGTTACTGTTTAATATGCAGAGTAAAAAGGTCGAATGGATGTGGTTACTTAGCCCACATCTGCACCTTCACTCTGCTTTCACCTGTTGATGGACCATAATTACACAACTTAAAGTACTCAGGGAAACACTGACAAGAGTAACAGACAAGATCACAGCTCTGCTCTGTAATAGGCAGGTGGATGTGGTTTGCGTGCGTGTGATTGTGTTTTACATCCATGTGTATTATTTTTACACATTTAAGTATCTTTGTATGGGTGTATCTGTGAGCGTGGTGTCGCGGGGGCCCTTGTTTCTCCTTGACGTGTGCTGACAGTAGTGCAGTGATGTCTGGGTGGGTCTCCCCTCTGCAGGTCACACCAACATCATCAATCTTCCCCCTGGTGACAGGCGGCCGGGCCCCCCAACTGTGGGCACAGTGCTGTGTTGTTTTGTAATTAGGCTCCGTTAGATGGCAGGAAACCATCCCTCCAATCCCTCCATCCGTCCACTCCCCTCTGTGCGCAGCTGGCCCTCTGCCCTCTTATAGCCAATAAGAAGCTTAGACGACTTGTAATGATGCTACAGCAATTACTAAGTCTGACAATAGTACAAAAATACACTCAAGTTTAAGCATAATTTATGATTAATCTCCCTTGTCGTCCACAGACAGCTCTGCACTGGGCAGCTAAACATGGCAACGAAGACATGGCCAATCTGGTGGCGAATGCTGGCGCTGATGTCAACACCAAATCAGTGAGTGCACGTCTTTATACGTGTCATTTAAGTGCATTTTGTGTTTCATCGCAGTTATATATATATATCTATTTTGTTTTCTTGCAGCATGTGAGTAACCAGCTTTAATCAGGAGTCGATGGGTGTGTAAGGTGTTTGATAAGACCGCTACAACCGCCGCTGGCCTGAACTTCAGGGTGTTTCTCTTATTGTGCCCCTCAGTGATGTAATGCCCATAATAATCTCTGTGAAGATCCAGCTGTGCAAATGTATTACAGCAGCACGTGTTGTCGGCCTGTGGGAGTGCTCTGCTAATAAATCATGTCATGTCATGTTAATTGTTTCCCAAAACAGTGCGTCTATGTGCCAGCATGCACAACTCTAGAACTATGCAATTTTCAGTGAATTACCAAGCAATTATGTTTTTATCATTATCTTGTGTTTCCATAACCTTTGCTAATTTGTATATTTTTTTCCATGGCGTTTTCGTTGGCTGTGTTTGGGCCTGGGAAACTCTAGGGGGTAAGTGCTAAACCTTTCCAGTACTTTTGCCATAGCTGTTCCCGCACAGAAAAAAACGTCACATGTGTCAAATACAAACATCTGAACCAGCATCCGCTTTTTCCATACAGTGAGTGTGTAGCATGTGTTTGTATGTCATGCTGTCTAAAAAAAAAAAAAACTTTTTGACTTAAATTCTTTTTTGTTCGACAGGGATACACACCTTTACACATCGCAGCATTACATGGTCATCAGCATATTCTTGACCTGCTCGTAGGGACATATGGTAAAAACTATTTAATGACCGACTTATTTTAGTTGAATAAAATGTCATTTAAAGGTCATCAATGTGTGTTTTTTGTATACCAAAACCAGTGATTCGGAGTCATTATTTGTGTCATTTCCAATGTTATAAACCATTTTACTAATTTGATGAATGATGTTACAGTATGGGACCTGTCATTCGTCTCATTTGCAGCACATTCCAGTCTCCTGTAAAGACTGTAGATTGATTTGTTTGCATTTGGATCAAAGGCTTTCCCTTAAAACATTAGATGCAGGTTTGGTGTAACTAAGTAGCTTACCAGCTGCATTCCTTGTCTAGTTTCCAGTTACAGACGTCTGTTTTTCATTTCCGTCTCTTATCAGGTGCTAAAGAAAACTTAAGGGACCACAGTGGTCATCTTGCCTACCACTATCAAAGAACCATCAAAGAACCAGAAGCTCCAGAGGAAGACTGTGAGATACGTGGGTGACTTCTAACTTTAAAGCTCTATTAGAAACTGAATCGAATAAATAGTTACCGGCGACGTCACAGAGGATAAAATGAAGAATGCACTTTTATTGCATGCAAAATAGTCATGGATTCACTGCCTGCATGGCTGAATACTTTCAATGGAAGCTCACTGCACCTAATGTGTGATGCTAATTGCTAATGCTAAGTACAGTGTGTCTATTATGATGGGTAAAATGAGGCAGAATTTCAACTTATAGCAAGATTTCAGTTCAAATTATTTTTCTGAGTGCACAAATGATTCTTATTGACTTTTGTTTTTTCATATTCTCAGATTTTCAAGTTACTCAGGTCAGAGAGCGCAACAGAAACAGGAAGTTGGTATCGCTGTTTCATTCCAAGAAGAAGTGGGGTTCGGCGGAGGAGCTAGCTCCAATAGAAGAGGAGAGGACAGCATCGCATCAGCTCGTCCTCCCTGCATCCAGACCCAGGAAATTCTCCCGCTGAGGGGAAAACACACACAGAGGACATTGGAACACATACTGCACATTTATATGAGCTTGTATATTTCATGAAAGGATTCTAGTGTGTGTGTTGACGCCTGTTTCATCAGTACCCAAACAGTCTATAAATCCACTACACACACATGCTCTAATATTAAAAGGAGTGCCACTAGGTGTTGTCTTTGGTGCTCTTTGTTTTCGTTGCAGTTTCATCTAAATTCTTTACACTTGCAACTACTTTTGTTTGTGTTAAACTGAGCAGTACATATCTGAATATATGATGTATTTTTGCTTTCTCACTCTGCGCATAAGAGCTGATTAGATGTAATTCAGTTTCATAATATTATTATTGAAATACTAGGTCAATATAATGAAAATGTTCCATGTTATACTTCTATTTTAATATGAAAATGGCATTATTGTCTAATTATAAAAGCAAGTTTTAACTTTTTCTTGGGTTTTTTTTTTGTGTGATTTTTGACATAGATGTTTAAACATAATGTCTTTTGGCAACAAGAGTTTAACTGTGTGACTCAGCTGACAATTACAATTCATTGGAAGAAATAATACACAGAAGATAGACTTCAGAAATCATTTTAGTGAAATAAAATGAAGACAGAGAGTGCTTAAAAGGTTGGAAATCAGATTTTTTTTTGTCTTAAACTTAATCAACATAACTATCCTTGTACTTGCAATTTCACACCACCGGATATAGAAACATTAAAGAAAGTAGTCCATTATGGAAAGAGACAAATTATTAGCCAGCATATGTTAAATTATGTACATTCATGTCTGTCTTTTGTATCAGATTTGATCATTTTTTCATTACTTTTATCAGTGTGGTTCATCTGCTTTTACTACTCCTGAGTGCATTAACTTCAATTATATGTGTCTTCTGACTTGTTTTGTTGACTTGCTCCAAGGGCTTTTGTATTGTTCTGCCATTTTCACCTCATTGTAACTATGTTTTTATAATTCAGTGCCATTGCAGAAATTACACTTTACTCTAACTGCTTGTATACAGCAATATATTATAGAAGCGCATTCAATATTTGCACAGTATTTATATAAGGAAGACATTTTGTGATTAAAGTATATTTTATATCAAACTTTAAATTTGCATTGTATATTATTCATTTTTATCAGGTGTTTTCTGTATTGTACTAAGGCGTTGCATTTTAGTGTCATAATGATCAAATTCCATCTGATTGACTTGGCGGCTCACACCCCAGTTTCTCCTTACGTGAAGAATAATAGAGGAACAACTTATGATAATGCCCCCCCCCCCCCCATACAATAACCCTAGTTTTTTAAGCTGTCTTTGATCTCACTTTAACCACCTGACTTTGTGGGCTACAGATGGAGTAAATATGGGCCCCGCTAACTCTCCATACGGCTTTAGACCCTAATTCCTGATTAGCTGAAAAGGGCAGCACTTGCTTTTGGGTCTTGGATATCAGACGACACAGAGGGGAACACAGCCAAGTGTTTTTGTGCTTCATTTTTGAAGCGGGGATGTTGCGGGGGATAAGAGGGAGTTTCTGTAATAGATACTTATCTTACTGCCCTCAAGCCCCTCAAACAAAGTCTCCCTCTGAAGAGATTATAACCCAGGGAGGGCACATTAACTCTAATCCCATGCTTTGAGGCCTCACACCCCCATACCACCCTCTGTCCCACTTATTTCGACCCTTCTGTTGTTGGGGGGCTACCTTGTATCTAGTACATGTATGAGTAGGGCCTGTAGCTATACACACAGGGTTGATTTGTGTATGTGTGTGTGTGTGTGTGTGTGCATGTGTGAGTGTGTTTGTGTGAGTCAGGGGGGTGGAGTGGCTGTTTCAATAGCACGCTGACTCTAATGAAAAGCATTGAGGGGTGCATACTGCTGTGTAACTGATTCCTCTCTCTGAAGAGATTAGGCACTACATTGTTGGTTCGGTTGCTCATTTCCATGAGAGCACAGCCTCCCACCAGTGGCTGCTTGGCTTTGTTATTTTGAGTTGGAAACACAGAGCCCAATGTCCCTGGCTTCCTTGTTACCATTGTTTCACAAATAGGCCAAAATGTAGATGTCACGTCACAGATGCCCAATAACCTCATTAGCTGCTCTATGTGACGCTATAGAGAGAAAATAATAGATGCATGAACTGAAGTGTGTTCAAGTGCATGAGTTTATGCATAAGATTTAGCTGATATACTGCTAAAAGTAAATATGACACAAACTACATAAATACACTGTTGCCTGTGAAGATGGAATAAAATATTTTTAGCTCTTTTCATTAAATGATTGTGATAATGTGATTTATGCTTGATAAAATGTAACTGGGAATCGGTTTGTTACTATTGTGCCTGGACAAAGACGACTAGTGATGTGTATTGGAATAAAAAGAGGGATTATTCCAACTTTATAAGTAAGAGTATGTATGTAATTCTGTTGCGAATATAGGTAAAAACAAAATCGTATTAGTGTAAATGCAAAGGATTTTCCCCTAAATTTTATTCTTCGTCAGAAAAACCCAAAAGGAACAGGAAAAAGCACATAGCAACACGTAGTTTGAGGTGGAGAAGCAGAGCACTAACAAGCTGCATCAACAGTCACACCAGGGAGCTGCTGTGACTGGGCTTCAGCAAACTGGCCCAGAGCTCCGGCTGAAGGATCCTAGGGGTCCCGCTTCCAGCAGGGCCCGACACAAGGAGACACCAGCAGCAGGACCAGCTGTCACACTGGCCATCACAGCCTAACCAACGCCGCCTGTCACTCACCCACGGAGGGCCGTCAATCAGGCTGCACGCAGGAGGGAGCTGGGAGGCGGGACACTGCCCGGCCCTAAACAAAGACATACTTACATTTGCAAGCGGTTTCAGCGCCACTACTATTTAGAAAGAATGATAGAGTGGTCCTGATAAGAGTCATGATAAAGGACAAAGAGTGGAAGGGGGTCTGGGCTGAGGGGGTCAGATTGTTAAGAGGTGGGAGAGCTTGATAACATTCACAATTTGCTTACATCTTTCCATTTGTGTTGGTGCCCCAGGAAAATCCCATTAAGGAGAAAATGGAGTTGTGGATGGAGACCTTTATATGTGGTTGGCAAATGATTCTGGATTTTTTTTACATGTAAATTTCTGCTTCTGGGTCATTGTATTTTGCATGGATACATACCAATTCCAAACCTGCAGAAAAAGCACCTTTTCTTCAGTTTATTTAGATTTATTGCATTTTTTTTTTTTTGCCCTTTCAGACCTTTAGAATGTACAGGATAAATATCACAAAAAGTTCCACCTCTACATCCCAGCTGTTAAATACCTCTGTCAGCCTTCTCAGTAAAAATAAACTAACAAGGTACAAGGTGTTGAAGACTTTTGTTGTCTCTTTCACACATACGTATGAGCCATTCTCATTACATGCTTAGTTCTTTGTTAGTTCACAGGTAGGTGATGGCCTGTAATTGGGGTCACACCTAAACCTATTGTCCTGACCTGCTTATTAGCACCACACAATGCTGTTCTGCGGGCTATTAAATTAAAAACCAGGGCCATATATCAGTCTTTTTAGTCCATTCTGATTATGGGATGTTCATGAGATTTATAAACACAGAAGAATATACCATCTCAGCGCAGAAGAACAGTTTTGCTGTTATCTGAGATGTAGATCATCTTAAACCCCTTTGGTATTTTGCATTTTATCTCATCAGGATTTGGGGACAATCGTCTTCCATTTGGTCACTTTTATGTAAACGACTGACATCCTAAAAGCAAACAACGCAAACTCAACCTGTCAGAGCAGGACCAACACCTGCATTGTGGTGGAGCTGCCAAAAGAGGAAGAGAATGAAAAGAAGTTCTGCAAGAAAGACAAAGGCTGCTGCCCTGAGTTGTTTGTGTTGTGAGATGTAGACTTCTGATGCCATAAGCCTTCTTCTCTTTGCACTTTACTCAGCCCTTTGTTACTGTTGTACAAATTTGCTTTAGGCTTTGTGGACCCCACCCAAATGAATTCCACATTCTCTGCATCTATTCCACTTTTGCTGCAAAAATACATGTCATCTGTTCATTCTTATGTGACTTATTTGGCCACTGGCAACACAGTCTTTGTCAGGTAGGATGTTTTTGTCAGTATATTTGCAAGAAAACTGTCAGAAATTATGCGTTTTATATGTTTTTAAACTTGTGAATTTCGGGATGTGAATGTTAGGGCAACTAAACATAAAACACAAAAATATTATTTGGTCACACCCTTATTTTATCTTATATTATCTTATTTGTTTAAGTAACACAAAAGTTACAAATATCCTGTCATCCATTCTTTCTGGTTTCAATTGTTAGACCACTGGCAACAAATTCTGCATTGTGCTATCGCTGTCTTTGTTGGACAGGATGTTTATGTCAATATATTCACAAGAAAGTTGTTGGAAATAATGTGCTTTAGAGTTTTTTTTTTTGTTTGTTTTTTTTAAGACAAATACATTTGGAATGTGAATGTCACTGTATGGTAACTAAAAACAATTCTTTTGCAAGAAATCTGTCATAAATTATACATTTTATATATTTTTAGGTCATAAATTTCAGGATGTGAATGTTACTGTAGTGCAACTAAACTAAACTAAAACACTAAAATATTCTTTGGTCATACTCTTATTTATATCAAGGTCATAAAATCAATCTTTAAGTAACACAAAAGTTGCAAATATCCTGTCACCCGTCTGTTCTTGTTTCAATTGTTAGGCCACTGGCAACAAATTAGGCATATTGTGCATTGTGCTATCGCTGTCAGGATGTTTATGTCAATATATTCACAAGAAAGTAGTTGGAAATTATGTGCTTTATTTATTTATTTATTTTTTTAAAAGATAAAACAATATTTGGAATGTGAATGTCACCGTTGTAACTAAAAATAAAGCATAAAAATATTTGTCATTCATACTCTTTTGCATTAACGTATGTTTTTAAAGTTAAAAATATTTGATTGTCAATGTTGCTGCAACTAAAAATGCATTACGTACACAAACAGTTACATATAAATCACTTTGGGATGTTTTTTTTATGTTACAAGTAAAGAATTTAGCTTAAATTTGTAACTGAAAACAGTTTCTGTGCTTTGAGAAGAATTTAAGACAACAATACAACATAAAAAGTCCTGTTTGTGCTCTATCAGTAGACATTGTCATCATACTTTCAGTGTTTTCTTATTTAACTGTTTCCATTTTAACTCCGACAACACTACAACACTTCATACTGTTAATGTAATAATAAAATTTATGCAAGATAAGAGAGGTATGGTGCTTTGAAGAGACACACTGAGCTTACTGGAGCTCTTTTGAAGGGCATGAAGTGTGTGTGTGTTGGGGAGGGGGGGTGGCATTGAAATAAGAAGTGTAATCTTCCCCTCTTATCTCTAACAACCCCCACCATCCACACACACACACACACACACACATTAGCATCTGTTATCTCACAATTATCATATACATTAGTCAACACCTGTTTCACTTAACCTCATTTAATTAGGGCCATTGAAACGCTGCAAACAATGCCATCTTACATTTAAAGAGGAAAGTTTGTTATGGTTCAGCTAATAAATTAACAAATAAAAAAGTTGAATCACATATATTGTTTTATTATTATTATTATTGCATCTATTTACTGCACCTGAATGTGCGTCTTTCCTGCAAGATTTTTTTTCTTTCTCTATATATGAGCGTGATTCACTGGTTTTGGAATTGTTAATTTCATTTGCAGAAGAGGTCTAAGGGGAATAAGTGTCAGAAGCTACAGTGGAGAATGACGGGATGTTGTTAACTGAATTCAGGTCATTTTCTAATCCACCGCCGATTAGTGCCAGACAGGAGAGGTGCTAAATTTGTCATAAAAATTACATTAAACCGGTGTTAACTTGCTTGTAAAGACGAAATGAAAGGTAAAGCAAGACAAGGTAAACATGCTAAAAATGCAAACCCTTCTTTTCCAGCTGGATTTAAATGCAAAGCTTTATGGTGTTGCATATAGAAGTTAAATATGTGAGAAACAATGATAATAAAATGGGTGGCATAAAAAAAAAATGCGCATTTGTTTCATGGAAATACTCATTTGTTTTATGACCTTTTATTCACCCTTTGCACAGGAAAGTATAAACTTGAATTGCAACTAAAACTCCTTCCAGGAGTCACTGTTTTGCGATAAGTCACGCACATTCAGCCTCTCCACGCAAACGCTAAAAGGAACAGCGGAGAGCGTCTTTGATGGGATTTGTTGCCAGTGAAAGCTGTAGGTCTTTTGAACATAGCTGTCAGTCAATACTAGTCCTACCTCCTCCCTCCTCCTCCTCCCCCCTGCACACACATGCTGGCAGCTGGGTGCATATAAAGAGATCCAGGAGGTGGGATTGACACTCAAAGCCGAAGAGCTGGGACGCAGGAAACATGCCCGCATCGCAGTCAGGATTTGGAAACTTTTTCTTGGAGAGGAACATCAGCATGCCGACAGGATACCAGATCCCGGTGTTGGGATGCCCACCCGGTATGCAGCAGCAACAGGCACAACATCTGGCAGCGATGGCAGCTGGAGTTCCCCTCGCTTACTCAGGACTACAGGGATATAACTTCATCCCATATCCTCATCACAGACCCATCACCCACATGGTGAGTAGAGTTTATGGGACTTAAATGTGTAAACAGTAACTATCAGAAAAGCGGATTATTCAACTAAAGCGTTCCTTAAAAACGCAAGTGGCCAACCCTGTGCGTAATTGCGCACGGACAGAAGCGTCCTCCGCTTGCTCTAACGTACTTTCTCTTTGTTTCCAGAGCAGCAGTTTTGACCTGAAAGCCGCCTCTCCCTACCATCACGCCCTCTTGGCCCGTGGGGGACCTTTCTACTCCCCGTACCGCCCAGGAGCAGCCGAGGACCCCGGCAGGGTCGCCAAGGTGGCAACACGGGAGAGCACCGGGGCGCTGAAGGCCTGGCTCAACGAGCATCTGAAGAACCCATATCCGACCAAGGGAGAGAAAATCATGCTGGCTATTATCACCAAAATGAGCCTCACTCAAGTCTCCACCTGGTTCGCCAACGCGAGGCGACGTCTGAAGAAAGAGAACAGAGTGAGCTGGGCGTCTAAAGGGAAATCAGATGAGGAGGATGAGGAGCAGGAGGGTGAAAGCGATGAGGATGAGAAATGCCTTTTGGATGAGCGGGATGAGGGAGGGCATCAGGGTGAGCGTCCGGAACACTGTGCGCAGGCGGAGAGCGCACTGGACACCTCTACACCTGTGGACGCGCACCTGGACATGCCGCAGCAGCCAAGAGGAGAGCACGAGGACAGAGAGCTTGACCTTGTGAAGAAAGTTGAAAAGAAAGACTCGGACCACACACCAGCTTTGGAAAGTAAAGAAAACACTGTCAGCCAAAAACCCAAAATCTGGTCTTTGGCAGAAACCGCCACGTCTGAGACTGTGAAGAAACCTCTGGGCAATACTTCCCACCCCACGGGCTCCCAGGTTGGAAAACTGTGGGCTGAGTGGGCCTCGAGAAACGGACTATTTGTCCCGTCATGTTATACCACTCATGAAATCCTGTGAGCGGGTATTTAGACACAACAGACACTATCCACATCTTTTGCACTTTAACCTTTCAAACCTCAGGGAGTGGAGTCATTAATTCCTGACGTTTGCGGTGAAATGAAAATCTGTTTGAGACCAAAGACTTAACGTGATGTTTAATTGTAAATAAATGTAGATGTATTTTTCCATCACCACCCTGTAAATTATGTTTCATTTGTCTAAACATGAAGAACTATTTTTTCTTAAATAAAACCAGTATCTAGCAGTACTTTATGTCTTTATTTATTTACTGAATGGATGCAGAATCCACATACATTTAAGATAAATACAGGCATGCTTATTTATTTATTTATTTTTATCTTCCTATGTGCTTTAAAGTTATAATGCATTAACATATTATACTTTAAGTCCTTTGATTTTTCTGCAAAAAAGGACATTTGCAGGATTAAAGAAGAGTTCAAAGAGAGTATTAGGCTTGTTTTGAATATGAAACCAAGTCTGACAAAGCTTCCCAAACAGGTTTTTAGTTGTGTTTGTTAATCTATGCCATTAAGTTAAAGAACATCTCCCTATATTAAAATAAATGTTTAAAAACTTTTCTGCAGAAGCTGTTTGCAGGCAAGTTTTGAGTCACTTTTTGCAACGGTTTGATCCTCTGTCCTTGGGCCATAGGTATGTTAAGGTGTTTGCATTGTTTAGGGCTTGAAAGAGGGATTCTTCATTACATCAATCACACAGGTTTCCATGTAAATTCAAAGAGCATTAATCCAGAGATAATGAGAAAGCCCCTGGAAGCAAAAAGCATATAATGCAGTAGCCTTGTCTTTTTGCCTCAGTTCTCAATGCAAATCCCTTCAAACAAGAACACACAGAGGGCAGATTAGTTTATATCAGAGCATCTTCTTCACCATTAAGTACATATATAAATAATATGTCAAATTAAATCTAAATATACAAGTACAGATAACACACATTAAAAGTTTTTATATTTTATGTGGTACCTACATGCCCTTTTTATACATATTAAAGTTTTCGTCTTAGATCACATCACTTCAAGGTAGAGCATTTACACAATTTCATGTGAACTTTTAATACTCTAGCACCCCACTGAGGAAGACAAGTGTAACTGCAGCATGACTTGAAAACATGACTAAGTGCAGGAAAAAAATCATTTAATACACATACATACAACCTTATAAATTACATGCAGCACATTCAATGACTGTACATATTCATCCCATGTATGTTTTTACCTGAATATATGCAAAAACAAATCACTGTACACAAGCAAATAATTTAAGTAAGTGTTAAATGGTAGTATTTCAGGTCACAAAGTTCTATTCTACATCTACAGATTTTCAGCACATAATTCATGTTGTAATGTTGACTTAATAAAGCAAATATTTACACACCTTTTGTTACTAAATTATCTACAAGTGAAACTTGTAATGCAAACGGAAGATAATATTATAACAGTGGAATGCAGACGTTAGCACTCACATACGTGGTCAGACGATTTCTGTGTTTGTGATTCCTGTCGGGAAACAACTTCTTTTTTTCCATCCTCCTGTGTCACAAAGTTTCCTTTGTCAGTTAAAGCGACGTCTGAGGAGCTTTCTAAGCCCGACTCATCATCATTTTCTTCTGGTGTTACTCTCGTCTCTTCTTGTGAAGGTAAAGCGTCATGAAAGGTGGATTCTTCTTCAACATGGACAGCTTGTTGTGGGAGTAACATTCCACCTTCTTTCTGTTGTTTTTTTGGTTTTTCCCCCCGACACAACTCCACGCACTTCTAAAGCAGAAAAACATCAATTAAACATGGAAGAACTGAATACTCCTGTTGGAGCTGCAGAAATAATCACAGAAAAGTTTTTCCCTTTCTATGAAATGCTTTTCTTCAGGTTTGGTTTTTGGATAAAAGTACCTTTGATAGTTAAACCTAATGGTGTCGACCAGGGGTGTCAAACTCATTTTAGTTCAGGGGCCACATTCAGGCTAATATGGCATAAAGATAAAGTGGGCTGGACCAGTGAAATAATATGAACTAGAAAAGCACTCAGAGAGTGCAAACCTCCGACAAGCAGCACAGTTCCCCCACATATTGTGTCTGACACCCTGAAATATTACTCCCACATTTGTTTTTTTTTTAATCTATTTTATTAGATTCTTGACACTGGAAACATACCCAAAGAAATG